>BSBK01008760.1:0-282500 GCA_027943335.1 Chamaecyparis obtusa
CATACATATATACATATATACATATAGATATATATATACATATATACATATATACATATACATATATACATATATACATATATATATATACATATATATATATATACATACATATATATATATACATATATATATATATACATACATACAGACATATATATATATATATATATGTATATATATATATATATATGTATATATATATATATATATATATAATTTTCAAACACTAATTTAATTAAAATTATAACTGAATACAAATATTTCTACCTGGTCTCTCGATCACCTACCATGAGCAGGTGTCCTAGCATAAGTCCTGGGTAGCGAAGGGACCATGCCAGCAATACCAACTCTGACCTATAAATATATATTTGCAATAATGAGATTAGTAGAGTGGTGCAACATAGAGTAATTAATCTACAAAATAGGATGATAGCATAATATAATTACAAATTGATTGAACTAAAATTAAAACTTACATCTGGTGATCCCTCCTCTGGAATAGTGGGTTGGGTCAACAAAGAAACAAAGGATTCTTGTGGGCCCTCCCTCATAGTCGGAGTAACCTATGAGAGTAAAAATATTGTCAATTATATATCAATGTACTTCATCATAGAAAACCTGGTTACAAAATACAAATAACAATATGTAAAAGTCTACGTACAATTGGACTATCACTTTGAATCGAGACACCTGTAACCCTACACTGTCGAACCAGTGTCCAGACATCATGGATAGCCACACCCTATACAATAAAGTGCAAGTAAAATATTTATTACTACATACAAGTGGCATACATATGCATGCATAATTAATCTTTAACAATTAACTACCTTTCCTTTGTCGACACCTGATGAAGGAACCCTCTCATGCCCCCCACTAACATTAGTTGTAGCCTACAAGAACACAATAAGATGACAATATATATTAGTAAATGTATGAATTTTATTGCTCTAATTGATAGAGATTAAGCATGTACACCAAATGATATAAAAAAAAACTAATGGGTACATAATTTATAATATACCGTATAGTCATCAAGGCCAAATGAAATGGCTGAAAGTGTGGACTCATCCACCTGTCTCACCTCCTCCTGTGTCATCAACTGAACATAAATGGAAAAAATATATATACATAAGTGCATGAAATCATTAAAACTAATCTAAATAAATAAATTATTTTAAAATTAAATAAGTCATGTGACAAATTTATTTATAATGTTTACTCTTACCATATCAATAGGAGTCAATGGCTCTACCTGCACCTCCTGAGCACTCTCATGAGATGTAGATGCTCCATGAGGTGTTGCAACCTCTACAGCTACGTCTCTTGTATCCCCCTCGTCAATATAATGAAACTGATATATATCAGAATCAGTAAGCGATTCGAGGCACATATGCCTGCACGTAATGCACATATGGGGCTTGCATACATGTGAACTTCGATGAGCTGTCGATGCGCTAGTAGCATCCAAAGGAGGCAACACTGACCTGGTCTGAGTGATCAACTAATCACTCAATAAATGAATGACCCTAATAGTCTATGAGGCAGCCTCTGCAATGATATTAGGATGCTACACTGGAGGAGGGGGTGCGACATCAGTGGGGGGGACAAAGGTAGTGGCCTTTTAGCACTGGGAAGATGGCCTAGTCTAAGGAGCTCCTCTACCTATGCCCATGTTGGGCCTCATACTCCAATAATCAACATGGTGACCAAGCACAAACTCAGCATACAATTTTTTAAGGAAATAAAATGGGACCTCCAAATTGCTATGGTGTGGTTTATCAAAAACCATCCACCAGTGATCCCAAAATTTTGTGCGCATTGCTTCATTTGTGCACCATTTTATTGATAATTTGGGTTTTTGGGGGTCAACTGGTATTCTGGTTTTAGGATCGACAAAAAGGGCATCTATATCTTCCTTACTTATATGAAGGGCCGTAATCGCATCATGGTCAAGCCCGTCATCAAATTGGGCATGCATATCATCATGCCAATGAAGAGAAGCATTATGTTGTTGCGTGAGTGTGTCAATGTTTCCAACAATTGTATTTAGTGTGGCAAGCATGGGACCTAATGTAGGTATATTTTGATACGTGTTTTGGAAACCCCGTATTATGTTCAAATTTTGTTGTATCAAATCTTGTAAAGATGGAGGGTTTTGAAGCAGGGGATTGTTTTGGGGATCTTTATTTGGTGCAAGAGGGTTATTTTCTTCATTGTTGTCAGCCATGCCTAATTAAATAAAAAAAAATCTAAATTTCAATCTAATTTCATATATTATTACAAATATAAATACAAAACCCTATTTAAAAAAAAATGCTACATTTAGCATGAAAATGAAATAAATTAATAAAAATCATATAAATAACTACTTACTAAATATGCTTGGAGTTGAATTTTTTGTTTCTAATATTAGGTATCCAAAAATATATCGGGTATTTGAAAATTGCAGAAAGAACTTAAGAAAATCGCACAAGGAAATGAGGAAAAGGGCTCGTGGGTTTTGGATTTATGCCATAGTTATCGGGTACCCAATTAGGCCTATGCTTTGGTGGTAGGTTTGCCCAAGTGTACTAACACCCAGGCCTACTAAAAAGTCAACAAGCACTTTCATGTGCTTTTGGACGAGTGAAGAGTGAATGTTTTTCACATCACCACTTTTTGGCCCCTCATGATCTTGCACATACCCTTTATTTCTTGTCACTTCACCATTTTCATTCATTTTGTTTCTAAATATCCATTTAGTACCGACAACATTCTTATCTTTACGTCGGGGGTACTAAGGACCAAGTTTTTTTTTCTCTATTTGTTCTATTTCCTCCTTCATTTCATTAACCCATTCTTCATTTTCTAATGCAACTTTCACATTCTTTGGTTCAAATTCACTAACTAGACATGTACCTTGTCTTGTTTTTCTTCTTGTCTGCATTCCAGCTTGTCTATTTCCAATAATTTGTGTCTCAAGATGATGTCTTCTGACAAAAATAGCCATCACTCAATTTCTTCTTTCTTGTTCATCCTATTCAGGTTCATTTGCTTGCTCAGTAGCCCCATCTTGTTCATCAGTTTCCCTTTCCTGTTCCTCGGGGTTATTTTCTTGTAGACTAGTTATCACAAGTTGTGACTTTGGTAGATAGTCAGGAAGTTCAATGTAAGTGAATCTACCATAGTCTTCTGGTTCCTTTCTTTCTTCTGTGTTTATGTCATCATACTCATCAACATGAACAATAGTACTTTCAATCATCTTATTTGTAACCTTATTCAGACATTTGTATGCTTTACTCTTAGCAGAATATCCTAAGAATATTCCTTCATCACCTTTAGAATCAAATTTCCCATTTCTCTCATCTTTCAGAATAAAACATTTGCTTCCAAAAATCTTGAAATAACTTATAGTAGGTTTGTGTCCAAACCATAGCTCATAAGGTGTTTGGTTGGTGTCCTTCTTTAGTTGTACTTGGTTAAGCACATATACAACTATGTTGATAGCTTCCCTCCAATATGTCTGAGCAACATTCTTTTGTATCATTAGTGTTCTAGCATAGTCAATGATTGACCTATTCCTTCTTTCAATAATCCCATTCTGCTGAGGTGTTCTCAGTGTAGAGACCTGTCTCTTAATACCATTCTCATTATATAAATCACAAACAACTAAAATCTAACAACCTAAAAAGGAATAAGCATACTAAGATCAAGATACATAAACAATAGGCCAAAGCCTCTCAACTTAATAAATAGGGTTTTTATATAGGCTCCCCTAATTTCAAACATGACCTAAGGGTTTTTTTCTGGGCTCCCTTAACCTCAGCAAGGAATTTTAACATGGCTCCCATAACCTTAACATCTAAAAACAAAAAAGATAAAATATATAACACCAACTTGATAGAAAATGACCTCCCAAATAAAGAAGAGGAATAGAGGGTTTTGAAAGGCTCCCCAAACCTTCACAATGGGTTTTGAAATGGCTCTCAAAACCAAATCTATAGCCTTCAACAAAAGATTCCCACCAACAAGTTGATAGTAAAGTCCCTCTCCACCTTAATAGGAGAGGTAACTACCTCAATAGGAGAGGTACCCACCTCAATTGGGACAATAGAGGAAGAAACCATTAGGAAGATGAGCCACAATTGATCCAACCCCATGTGTCAACAACCAAAGACAATAAAATTCCACATAAAAAACTTCCAACCTCTCCCACATGAAAATATCCACCTCCATAGAAGACGTTCCCACCTCAATATGAATAAAAAAAGAGGAAGAATGGAGTAGAAAGAGCCTTCACACCCAGTCCTTAGCGACAAGAAACATCCTCACCTAAATTGGAGGGCTCCACCTCCATAGGAGTATCATAGGGATGGACAAAGGGATGAACAACACAAGCCATTTTAAATAAGAACAAAGAGCACTAGGCTTCATCAAGGGTGAGAAAAACCTCATCATAAGTAAATAAATGCTCCACAAATATGGCATGATGGGAATAAGATAAACATAAGGAAAAAACCTAAGGAAAGATAGTCAAACAAGGGAAAACAAAACCTTATCACCAACAATACACTACTCAAAAGATCCATCATAAAGAGCACAAGAGTAGTACAAGAAAACTCCCAAATGGAAACTATGTGTCCCAAACCCCTAGTTGGGATAGGACAAACTAAAGCTACCAAAAAATCACAAGAGAAGGGTAGGAGCATCGAGAACATACCAAAGCCAAAGACATGACCCACAAAAGAGAACATCCCAAAATATCCCAAGCTAGAGGCCATAGAAAGACTCACTGAACACCCACCAAAAGTAGCACCAAATCTACAAAGGGCACAAACTAGTCACACAAGTCTCATCTTCATATAAAAAAAACTCTACCCCAAAGATAGAAGAGGGAGAAATGTACACAAAAATAGCTCCAACCCTACCATCCAAACCCTAAGTGCATCCTAGAGAATAAAACTTTCCCATCAAAAGTAGAGCCAAATCTTCCATGACCAAAGCCACAAAACTGTTAGAATGTTATGTTGATGATATCATTGTTCTTGTTATTAATGGTTTTTATTGATGTCAAGATATCCTATACTTATATGTGAGTTGGTTTTTTTAGTTCTTTGGTAGAATTATCCACCACATGATGTGATTTAAATATTTAATCTTATCTTCATTTTCCTTGGTTCCATTTATTATGAAACATATTGTGGATCGTTTGTTTGGTTCAATCCTATTTGGGATGTGTTCATTGTGCTTTAGTTGATGCATTTAAATTGAATGTATAGATCCTATCTATTGGTAATGAAGATCTTAGTGATGGTGTAGCATATTTTTATGTGTGAGGCATGTTGTATTGAGTGAGGTCATTCATCTTTCATTCCTTACCACTATGAGAATTATTTGGTGTGACCTATTTCAAATTGGATTAGGTCAACCTTATTGTTGGCATGAGACGGTATAAGAAAGATATGAATTTACTTTATTTTTCATTCTTATATGTGAGTATATGTGAAGTGAATGTGAATCTAACAAGGGAAGATATATGTATTCATGTATATGCGAGTTGATGTGATTGGTAGTAGACTATTATATCTTTTGTCTTGTAGAGTATCAATGATAGTGACATCATTGGTGGATTCAACTTTTATTTCTTATATTTTGGTACTCATCCTATTTGTACTAGAAGTGAGCCTATTTGTATCGATAGTTAGCCTTTCTTATTTCTAGGTAGTTAGTTGAACCAGTAGTGAGAAAACTAATAGTGATCCCTTTGTAAAAATCACCTCAACCAGTGTTCATTTCATGAGAATTGGCTTCTCCATGGTTCTTTCTAGTTTGGATTTCCATGTAAAATTATGGTGTTCATTGTGTTGATGTTTTTATGATTTTATGTTCACATCTCTTATAAGTTTTTTATTTCTTTAAGTATTTATCAAATTAACATAAGTTAAGGAAATTTTTTGTTTATAACTAATTCACCCCCCTCTCAATTATTCGGTTCCCCCAACATTGGTATTAGAGATTTGGTTCCTTTGAGAGATCTTAATTGCTTGAGGTAGACCTAATAGCACACAAAAATAATATTCCTATGTTTTATAGATGAGGCTATAGTTAATGGAAAGAGTAGATGAGAGGATACATGATCTCGATTAGTTACACTACCAAGAAAGTATGTTGTTCCTTAGAATATCCTCAATAATGAAGATGAAATCATAGTCTATGAGGAGAATGAGAAAGAAAGGTATGCAATTATTAGTGATTTATCAAAAACCAAGTTAGCTAAGGTTATTTCATTAAAGACTATGTATGAAGTTTGGAAAAAAATGAAAGAGACTTATGAAGGAAATCATAGAGTTAAGTTGTCTAAGAAGTTATTAGCTAAGCGTCATTATGACAATCTAAAAATGGAAGAAGGTGAAGATATTAGAAGTTACTTTTATATGGTGGAAAATGTTGTGAATTAAGTCAAGCATTAATGAGAAAATATCACTAATCAAGATGTCATGGAGAAGATCTTGATGTTCCTACTAGAGAGATATAATAAAGATATCTCCATGATTCAAGAAGTTTATGATCCATAGAAGTTTACCAGAGAACAATTGCTTGGCACCCAGACCACATTTGAGATGAGGAAATTTAGAAAAGAAAAGAGAATATTTGAGACAACATTTAAAGCCACAAAGATAGAGGAAGATTCGAAAGATGAGAATTCAAATGATATGGAAGTAAACTTTGGAAGGAAGCTAAAGAAAGGTACTGTAAAATGCAAAAGATATTTTACCCCTTAAATGTTTTATATATGGAAAGATTGATCATTTGTCTAACAAATTCACCCCCCCCACCCTCTCAGTTATCTAATAATTGGTATCAGAGCTAGAGTACTTGAAGGAAGAAGTTTTAAGGTCTTAAGCTAAAGATATAAAGATGTATAAGAGAGAGGTACCAAAGCTAAACAAAGATAATTTCTCAACATTGAAAAGAAAGATGAAGTTGTATCTATCAGGCATTGGAGAATGTGTAGTATACTATTTGGACAATGATTTCATAACTCCTATCGGTTCTTTGACTGTCAACCAGATGAAAGAGAGACAAGAACATAATGCTATGATGATTGAGATTGCTTCTTCTCTATCAAATGATGAATTTGAGGATAGTAAGAACTCTACAACTACAAATGAAATGTGTGAAAAACTAACACTAGTTCATGGAGGAGATCTGAATGTTCTCAGGGAAAAATTAGAAAGCATAAGAGGAAATTTTGATGACATGAAGATGAAAGAAGGTGAAAACATTACTCAATACAACAACCAAGTCAAGGAAGTGGTGAATTCTATCTAAGGAGAAGATGGACTTATTAAAGAAGACACTATGGTAAGTAAAATTCTTAGAACACTATTACCTTCCTATGCTATTAGAGTCTCAACAATACATGAAATGAGAGAAAATCTTGGTAATAATATTTCCCTTGATAGTCTAATTGGTAGATTGAATGAATTTGAGCTTAACAACTATGATAACAATATTTTACCTAAGGTAGAATCTGCATTTATGTCATCTTTGAATATTTGAAGATCAAGCAGTAGACATAAGATAAGAAATGATAGGAAAGCTGATGAGAAAAGAGATTGGTCACATTGCTGCAAGATGTCCTAATAGGAAAGATGATGAGAAAACAAGTGAAAGATCAAATGAAAGGAAGAATGATAGAAGAAATTACCGAGATCACATAGGTAATCGACAGTATGGAAATAGAGATAACCGAGATTTTAGAGATAAAGGTAAGAAGGCATGCTACCTAGTTGATGTTAGAAATAGGGAATACTGAGAGGGGGGGGTGAATCAATATTCTACAAACTTTATCTTTTTCCCAATTATGGATATATCAGATTATCTTTACACATGCATAACATAAGAAGCTAAACAACATGCATAGCAATAAAACCAAAGAACTCATAACACATGATATGTTCTTGAGGAAACCCTGGCCAAGGGAAAACCCTGGTGGGGATGGCACCCACAAAGATCCACTAATCAAAAGTATCCTATTAAGGATATTGACCCTATTAGGATTCTATTACAAGCATATAGTGTATCAGTCCTAATTAAGGGACTATAGGCCTTGTTAGAAGCCTCGACTCAACCCTGTTAGGAGTTGTCAATACAAAATCTGATTACCAGATGAGCTCACTGCCCAAACAAGTAATGTACAATGTATACTAATTACAAAATGGATTAAGGTACATAAAATTAATGTGCTTGCATAAATATCTTTTCACTGCTCTTACATTCGCATCATATCACTTTATCATATCATTACAATATTATCACATCCTCTCTTCTTTTCTTACAATATACAATTACATATATACAAGTTATTAAGGCTAATAACTTTACATAGTCAGCTTCCATATATCTTTATCTAAGGGTTAAAATTTAGGATTTTTTCCCTTTATATTGTTAAGACATTATTTTGATAAACAGAATAATCCCTTAACTCTTTACCAATTCTGTCTTCAAAACTGTCATGTCAGCTTAACACTATCTTCAGTAAAACTATCATAACTAATTCCGTGCATGCTATACTGACTTGCACTCTAAGATGGGTCATCATTAGTCATCATAGATTCTATGTTCAAGTGCACAAGCACTAAACTTACTCCAGTCAATGTCGCAAACAAAAACTATGTTCAGGTACACTAGTGAAAATGTTGTCTCACACTTAGAAAAATTTGCAATGCGCTCTGCTATACTTTCTCTCTGACCTTTGCACTCTTCATGTGGATCATATGTTTCCATAATGACAACATCTATGTACTCAGCTCAGCCAAATTTCCAATAGTTGAAGATGAAGATGATGATACCGAGACTGAAACTGATGAAGATTTTACAGTGGTGTTTGTAGCATTGAAGGAAGATTCTGAAGACGAAGAAATGATACTTAGATTATTGATAGTGGTTGCACACATCATTGATAACCTACAACTAATTGAATATCTTGATGGAAAGAATGGACAAGTGAAAGACAGTGATTAATGGTCACTGATCTACTAAAGTGATATGTAAGACAATCAAATTAGTCAATGTATTGTCATTGATGTCAGATATTTTTTATTGTACTTATCATGATGGTTACAAATATCTAGAGAAGGAAATGTTAATATGATTTAGAACAATAGAGAGGGGGGGTGAATCAATTGTTCTCAAGTCCTGATGTATAAAATAACTTCAAAAACTTTTCTTTAAATCAGATCAAGCAACCAAAACAAACTCAATCATCACTTATTCAATAATAGAAACATATAACTCAACAATCCACTACTCATCTATATCTAACTTGTAAAACACAGAAATGTTCAAAGCCAAAAACATTCACACAAGTATTGACACCAGGATTTATAGTGGAAACCCAATATGGGAAAAACCACTTTGTAACATGCTACTATTATTTTCACTCTTCTAAAGTGAGCTCGGTTAAAAGCCAACCCTATCAAAGGTTACAATACACACTGTCAAGTGTGACCCGGTTAAAGGATTTCAATCACCCTATTAAAAGTGAGCCTGGTCAAAGGACTTACATACACTCCATTAGAATGAAACCTTGTTCAAAGGATTTAACATATGACTGTTAGGTCAACCTCTGTTAAAAGGATTTTGACTATTACAATGGTTAGAAAGTAGCAGTAGTATTGATCTAAAAACATACAACTCACTTTGCAAAATATTAGATCCAGTTTCATACACAAATGCTGGTTTACTGACTTTGAAACTTTTCCATCTCCACATCTGATCTGCTCAGAACTTTCCTTCAAGAAATCACCACACTTTTCCTTCAGCCTTTTCGCTTATACAGTTAATAAAACTTTACTATTCTTCTAGTATCTCCTTCACCCATGCATACACATACCTAGTGCTTTGGTTCCCTTAATACTTTCCTCTGTTAGGTTAACTTTTCTTTTGCCGCTTAATCTCCTTCATAGATCTTAGGGTTAGGTCAAATACATTGAATCTAACCACTTCATGTTCTTCATCTCCTCTTCTAGAATCATCTAAAATCTCATAAATATTTACCATAAAACATTTTACAAAGCATTAAATGCTTCTATACAATCAATAAATAAAGTCAACACATTTTACATAATCCAAGAATTCAACAATGTCAACTCCAAATCTGAATTCTCTTCAAATATAAAATTTCTCATGCTCGGTCAATACTGTGATCATCCACTCGGTCTCCATGTAAAAGGCTCGATCACTACTAAAACTATTTCCTCGATAAATAATGTCTTCCTCAAAAATTTACTGATACTCGGTCGATACTAGATTTTTGCTCAGCATCCACTAACTCGGTCAACTCTATCATAACTCAGCTTAAACATGATTTCTTCATTTTTTCTTAGTTAAGCCTACTAGTTTAGTCTTCAATCTTACTAAGATAAACAATACATTGTTTCATCATTGTACAACATAGTCAAGTACACTTTTTAGTATCAAGATAACTCAACCTTTCCTTAGGTGCAATTGTTACCAACCTTTCTTTCCCTTCTCACCATAGATGTAGTACTTTCCTAAGTAGCAACAGTCTTACCAGTTAAGGTTTGACATCAATGACAATACAATAATTGTTTCAATTGTAGTTTCCAATAGGAAAATGTTAAAGGAATGAGATATCTACATGAAGATGAGATGGATATGAACGATATGGATATGGTATACATTGGGTAACTTATTGATGAGTCTATGACATCATGTTATTGACTTGATTGTATTACATGATTTTGTTATGTATTGAAGATCATAACTGAATAATTTTATGTGGTTGGTAAATAAAGATTACTATATACACTGAGCTAGTGTAGTGTGTATTGAATAGTACTAATCAAGCAGGTAATCACCGACACATTCTGTATTGACCAAGTGAAAGAAAGAAATAAAGATTATAATCAACTGACTTGATTGATGAGCTGGACAATTGCTTATGATTCTGAGGGAGAAGATAAAGTTTTTCATGATGATCCAACAACTGACAAAATTCAAGGTTGATCAAATGAAGGAGAATGAAACATGTTAATGACACAACTGTCAAGGAAGGTTAAAGAAAAAAAATGAAGGATGAAGATTAAGAGGCAAAATCTAATGGATGAGAAGAAAATGGTTTATGTTGTCTATTTAAAGAGACATGAGATTCATTATTGAGTCTGGGATTATTGATATTGCAGGTGAATTTGTGTGAAAGGACTATTTTCATGCACCACTGATCAAACTGGTTAAAGACAAAACCAAGTTGAACTGCAAACATTACCAAGCATCAGAGAAGCATACACTGAGTGGAACGAAGTTGGAGGATATGAAGGATTGAATTTTTTATTGATCAAAGGAGGTATTTTGAGCTTAGAATAGATCTAAAAATTGGAAAATCTTAGTTGTATTTGAATCAAATCATTACTATATCAGTTTAACCATTGTTATAGAAAAATCTCTTAACTGAGTGGGACTTAACTGTCTTTTTGTATTTCAATATGACATTCAATGAATGTTGATTATTTTCTTGTTGATCTCATAGTGAATGTTGGTCAAGGGAGAACTGTTAGTGATAAATCCTCTAACCAGGTCACACCTTACAATGTGTTTTGTAACCTTTAACAAGGTTGGCTCCTAACTAAGATCACTTTAGAAGAGTGATTATTTTGGGTTACCAGTCCCAGCTGGTTTTTCCCCTAATAGGGTTTCCACGTTAAAAATATATGTGTTATGTGTGTATGATGTGTTGAATTATTATTTTCTTTACAAATTTCATAACTAGATACATTGGTAAACACAGTAGCTAATTTACTGTCAATTGGTCGATGAAGAGAAAGATATTGTTGATATCGTACCGAGTTGATTATTTGAGTGAAAAGTTTAAATATATACATCTCAGAGATTTGGGACTATAGGATAACTATACTCAAATGATTCACCCCCCTTTCAGTTATCTAACACATCATATGATTGGTGATGAAGATAAATTTAAATATCTTGAGCAGTATAATGGTGGATCTATGAAAATGGGAAATGATACACCTTGTCAAGTGAAAGGTAAAGGATCTATATTGTTGAATAACAAGATAAGATGTGAAAATTCTTATTGGGTGAAATGACTTAACTATAATTTGTTGAGTGTAGCTCAATTGAATAATATAGGTCACCGAGTTGCATTTGAGAAAAGAAAATTAAAAATCTATGATGAGGCTAGAAGACTAATCGGTACAGGTGAACAATAAAAAGGTAAATTATTCTATTTAGATAATGTTGAAACTTCTTGTTTATTGGCTAAAAATGAAGATGTTTGGTTATGACACAAGAGGCTATTTTATGTGAACTTTGACAATATGGTTAAGATCAATAAGAAAAGGAAAGTTAGAGTATTACCGAGTATATCTAAACCCGATCATGTAATGTGCAAAAAATGTCAAATGGGTAAAATGTCAAAGTCTAGTTTCAAGAGAAAACACTACTCATCTAATGCTATTCTAGAGTTAGTTCATACTGACTTATGTGGTCTAATAAGAACTCAGAGTTATTATGGAGATATATATTTTTATCTTATTTGTTGATGATTTCTCTAGGTTGATGATTTTCATGTTCTTAAAAGAAAAATCAGAAGGTTTCAAAATGTTTAAGTGGTACAAAGTAAAAGTACAAAAAGAATGTGGTAAGCAACTAAAACACTTAAGGTCAGATAGAGGTGCCCAATTCATTTTTGATGAGTTTAAAAATTTTTGTAATGAGTATGGAATAAAGAGATGGGTATTAGCACCGAGGACCCCCCAACACAATGGGATTGTTGAAAGAATAAATAGATCAATTGTTGATTGTGCTAGAACACTAATGATTGGAAAAGATGTTGCACAAATTTACTTGAGAGAATTTTTTAGTACTGTTGTTTATACACTGAATTGAGTACAACTAAAGAAAGAATCAAATAAGACACCTTATGAGCTATGGTATGGCTATACACCTAATGTTAGCTATTTTAAGAATATTTGGATGTAGATGTTACATTCTGAAAGATGATAGAAATGGAAAATTTGATTCTAAAGGTGACGAGGGCATATTTATAGGTTATTCTACTAGAAGTAAGGATTATAAATTCTTGAACAAGGCTACTAACAAGATGATTGAATGTGAAAATATGAGAGTTGATGATTTTACAGAAAATAATGATGAAGAAAGAAAGAAGGAACTAGAAGACTATGGTATATTTATTTATATTAAAGACCCTAAAACTCTACCTGAGCAATAGTCTGGTGTCACCGAGAAACAAAATACTACTAGCGAGAAACAATCTTTACAGAGCAAGCAACAAAAGAGAGCTACTAAAGAAAATGATAAGCATGCACTGAGTGGAGAAAATATTGAAGAACAAAGATCTGAGCCTATACTAGTAAAATATGTGAGGAGACACCATCCACAAGATCAGATAATTAGAGACAAAGGAGTAGGAATGATGAATAGAAGTAAATTAAGGAATAATACATGTTTGGTTTGTGAATTTGAACCTAAAAATGTTAAAGATGCATTGGAAAATGAAGATTGGATTAAGGAAATGAATGAAGAAATTGAGAAAACATAGAAGAACAAGACAAAGACATTAGTACAAAGACCTAAAGACAAAAATGTGATTGGCACCAAATGGATTTTCAGAAAAAAATTGAATGAGAATGGAGATGTAACAAGAAACAAAGCAAGTTTAGCCTGCAAATGTTATGCACAAGAGGAATGAATTGACTATGGACAAACTTTTGCACTTGTTTCTAGACTTGAAGGAGTGAGAATACTACTTGCATATGCTACTTATAAAGGATTTAAGGTATATCAGATGGATGTAAAATCTTCATTTCTGAATGGGATAATTGAAGAAGAGGTATACATTGAACAACCTGAAGGTTTTGTTGATCCTAATCAACAAAATATGGGTTGTAAGTTGTACAAGGCATTATATGGATTGAAGTAAGCACTAAGAGCATGGTATGAAATATTTCATTCTTATCTCATAAGAATTGGATTTGTTAGAACAAGTGACAACAACAATTTATATTTGAAATATGAAACTGATGATAATATTCTTATTGCTGAAATTTTTGTTGATGATATAATATTTGGAGGTCATGATACTTTATGTAAGTCTTTTTCTAATGAAATGAGAAAATATTTTGAAATGTCGATGTTTGGAGAGATCAAATTCTTTGTTGGTTTGTAAATACTACAACAGAAGGAAGACATATACATAACACAATCTAAGTACATTAAGGAAATCTTAAAGACATTCGGTATGGAAGATTCAAAGATAGTTGGGACACCTATGGTAGCTAGATGTAAGCTGACCAAGGATGACAAGTCAACAGAGGTAAACCAAACCTTATACAGATCTATAATTAAAAAGTTAATGTATGTTGTGCATAGTAGACCAAATATTGTACATGTTGTTGACATTGTATCTAGATTTTCTACTAATCCTAAATAGTCACACATAACTGTTGTGAAAAGAATTTTGAGATATCTAAAGAACAGTGAAAACTGTGGATTGTGGTATAAGAAAGAAGGAAATATCAAACTTAAAGTTTATACAAATGTTGATTGGGCTGGAAATATGATGATAGAAAAATCACTATAGGTGGAGCATTCTTTTTAGAAGAAAGATTAGTAACATGGATGAGCAAGAAACAAGGATGCATTTCTCAGTCCATTGTTGAAGCTGAATATGTAGTTGTTGCTGCTAATTGTTCAAATATTGCATGGATAAAGCAATTGCTGGTAGGTATGAATGAGGATATCACTGATCCAGTGATAATTTTTTGTGACAATACAAGTGCTATTAACATTTCTAAGAATCCAGTGATGCATACCAAAACAAAACACATATTTATTAAATATCACTACTTAAGGGAGAAAGTTTAGGAAAAAAAAGTCAAATTGGAATATGTGAAGTCACAAGAGCAACATTCTAATATATTCAAAAAACCCTTACCAAAGGATACATTTGAATACTTGAGAAGTAGACTAGGGGTCCATCCCATGTCTATCAGTCACTTAGGTGATATGGGGTTGCATCAAATTGTGCTTTATCAGAAGATCTAATGACATTGATGCAAGATGTTCACACTTTGGGACTCCTAATGTTGTGAAGAAGGTGGAAGACAAGCTAAAATGGAGAACATTTGTACATGCAAGGTAAAACAATCTGAACATGAGCTGAAAAGACACTTATTTGGCTATTGAAGAGCTAATTACTTTTGGCATTATTGTCAAAGGAGATATATGATCATGAAATATTCAAGAAATATTAAAAGGGAGAGATGATCACAAAATTTTGGAGAGATGAAGAGATGCAATATTAGTTTGAAATGAAGCTAACCAAAAGGGAGATGTTGTGTAGTGATTAAACATATTAAATTAATAAGCTAAGGGAGAGCTTACCGAGTCACAAGAAATATACAGAGTTGTAGACACTTAAGATGTTTGGCATTCTAATATTATGTTACCATCAATGTCAAAGGGAGATATTATTAGACTAATTGAGACATGTGAGATATTAGATCACCGAGGTACAAAGGTATATGTAAGACATTAGATCAGTTATTATATTGTCATTGATGTTAACTACTTTTGACTATACTTATCATTATAGTTGCAAACATCTGAAGAAGGTAATATTGGTGAAGGAATGAGATATTAACATGAAAATGAGATGTATGAGTAAATTATGAATATGGTATTCATTGGGTAACTTATTGATGAGTCTATGATAGTATGATAGTGATTTGTTTGTATGACATGATTATGTTAAGTATTAAAGATCAAGAATGTAAACATTTATGTGGTCGGTATATAAAGAACTCAGTATACATAGAGTAGATACAATGTACACCGAGAAAGTGTAGTGTATACCAAGTGCGGTAATAACTGAGTACGAAATACATCGACATAGCATGGTATTTACCGAGAGGAAGAAATAATGTAGAGCATGTGATTGTTGACTTGAGATGATGAGCTAGACAAATTGGGATGATTATCAGGTTAAAGATAAAGTTTGTTATGAATATCTAGGATTGAAAAAACTCAAGTTTGATTAGATGATAAAGATTAAAATATTTTAAGGCATAAGTTCCGAGGAAGGTTAAAGAGGAAAAATCAACGATGGAGATTAAGAGGAAAAATATATGGCTGAGAAGAAAACAATTTATCATGTCTATATAAGAAGACAAGAGATTCAAACTAAGTTATGAATGTAAGGAGAATATTGTATTCATGAAAAGTTGGTCAAATAGGTTGAAGTGAGAACTAAACAATTATGTAGACAACACCGAGCGTCATAAGGAGATTAACTAAGAAGAACATAGTTGGAGGATAGAAAGAAATTGAAGAGATTGTGATGGCTAGAGGTATGTTGAGCTTAGTATAGATCTGAATATCTGAAAAGGAAGTTGCATTTGAATCAGGTAATTTACTGCTGCATTCTAACCATTTCTACAAACAAAATCTCTTAACCAAGTGGGACTTAACAACCTTTATTTATTTCTTTATGACATTAAATAAATGTTGATTGTTTTCTTGTTGACCCACGTGAATGTATGGTCATAGAGAACTATTAGTGATAAATCCTCTAACAAGGTCACACTTTATAGTATGTTTTGTAACCTTTAACATGGTTGTCTCTTCACCAAGCTCACTTTAGAAGAGTGAAAATATTTTGGGTATTGGTCCCGGGTGGTTTTTCCCCTAAAATGGTTTCCATGTTAAAAATTAAGTGTTAAATGTGTATGCATGTGATGATTTTTTATTTTACTTTACACATTACATTAAATGATTTGATTGGTATATACTAGTTAATTTAACTAGTAATCGATAAATGAATCAAAAAGACACAATCAAGTGTTTATCGAGTTATTGAAGTTTATTTGTTGAATTTGTTTTATACATCTAAGAGTATTTGGGACTGTAGGATAATTGGACTTAACTGAATCACCCACCCTCTTACTTATCTAACAGATTGATAGTGGTTGTTCAAATCATATGACTAGTGATAAAATAAACTATGTAAAACTTGACAAATATGATGGTGGTCCTATTAGATTTAGTGATGATAAGGCTGTTGGAAAAATGGTCAGTGCTCCCCTCGAGATTTATGACATGGTTTAACCACCTCCTGTGTTCTATAAGTCTAGTGGTTGTATCAGGCATTAATAGGTTGATCTTTTGGTGCAACGGCAACTACTACTTGTAACACGTGGTATCAGAGCTTGGTCACAGGCTTGAATCTCCTCGAGTAACGCTAAGGGGGAGATTGTTGGCAAAATGGTCAATGCTCCCCTCGGGATTTGTGACATGGTTTAACCACCTCCTATGTTCTATAAGTCTAGTGGTTGTATCGGGCATTAATAGGTTGATCTTTTGGTGCAACAACAACTACTACTTGTAACAAAGGCAACATATATAGTTGGTAGAGGTTCTATTACTTTTGATGGAAAGTATAAGACTAACAAGGTTTATTATGTGAAGGGTTTTTGTAAGTATTTTTTGAGTGTTGGATAGATGTGCGATAATGGATATGATTTTGTGTTTAAGAATAAAGGATGTGACATTCAAAAGAGATCTAGAATAGTGATTGTATTTGGCAAAAGGATTGGAAGGAACATGTACCAACTTGAAGGAGCTATAGAAGGATGTTAAATATTTTGGATTGATGATAGTTGGTTTTTTCATTAGAGGATGTGCCACATCAATTTTGAAAATTTTGTAAGAATAACTTCATCATGTATTATGAGAGATTTATCTAGACTATGTAAACCAAACAATATTATTTGAAAAGGATTTCAGGAAGGAAAGTAGATAAGAGAGACATTCAAGGAAAAATATCATTCATCTATCACATTGTTGGATCTAGTGCACACCGACTTGTATGATCCTTCTAGAACAATAAGCTTACAAGGTGGGAGATATTTAATACTAGTGCAGGAGCACCCACGGGTTGCTTAGGACAATCCATTAAGTTTTGTTATGTGTGTGACATATATAATTTTTTTCTATTTTTTTCTCAAGGTCATGTTGACCATAAGGTGAGTACAATAGGGTTCAAGTAGTTTGAGTCTTAGGACATTTGGAAGTGGCAATTAGGGGCTAGAAAGTTGTAAAGCCTCTTGATTAGCACAATAGAGGTGATGACATCAATATAAAGTCACTAGGGTTTGGAATAGATTAGAAACATCTTTTAACCATGGTTAATGTCTAGGGTGAGGTTATATGATTATGTGAACTCATTTTCTAAAAGATGTAGAAAGGTTGCTAAAAAGATGTAAATGTTGCATTGCAACTTTTACAACCTTGAAATATTTCTCGAACAACATTGTCAAAAGGTCTTCAACCAATGACATAGTGACCTAAGTGATAAATAAGACCCTACCATCCTATTTAAGACCAAGTTTGACCTAATTTAAAGTTTGGATACCCATTGTATGGATGAGGATTGATGAAATCAAGATTTTAGCTTGTTTTGTGTGGAATTTGAAGTGAAGTTTGTGATAGAGAATAGTTAATGATTTGGCTGCTGTACTATAGCTCGTGCATGGATTAGATTAGGTGTTTACATTATTGTGTGAGCCATTACTTTGGAATTTTTTAGTTTTTCTTTGGTGTTTTGTAAATAGTTTGTATTTGGCACTTTCATTGGTTCAATACAGACAGTTTGTAAAGATGGAAGCTTAACTCACTACCCCACCATCCAGTTTGTACAGCCTCTTGGAGATAGAGAGTAGACACTATGTACATAATGTGTGTAGGATCTTGGGTCCTCAAATGTAGATGAAATAATTTTAAAGTCTTTCCCTAGGTGAGCTAGTGGTGAGCCCAGCTAGGGAAGACCAAGTTGCAGAGAGCATAATTTGTAGAGTTGGATATCTAGAAGAAAAATTCCTTTTGGAGATTGAAGTTAGGATTCTTATCAAGTATTAGGGAGGAGGAGATGGTTGTGCCAATTTGGTGGATGTTTTAATACATTCCAACTTGTTCAAGAGTTAGGGAAGACCTTAAAACCCTTAGAATCACTCATTTTGAGTTAGGCTATTGTACAGAAAGTGGTGACTCCAAGACCCCAAAAATATTTGAGGGGCTAGAAAATATTCCAAGAATCCCAAGAAAAATTGTAGGTTTTCTTTGGAAGAGTTTGGAGAAAATCCCTATTTTCTCAGAGTAGGAGACCTAATAGGGCTATTAGCGTATTAGGCATGTTTTGTGAAGAATTGAAGAAATTGACTTACTAGTTGGACTACGTGGGACTCCTAACACCCCTAGTTGGTTGAATTGGATAATTTTAAGTCACCTCCACACCTCTATAAGGTTCTATGAAGAATTTTTAGGTTGCAAGCCTTTAAGGTTGTGTAAGGGCAATGTATAGTCAAGCTAGAGTGCATCAAGTATAAGACTTGGTTGGTGGATTATTTCTTGGTAGTTGGGTTAGAAAGAGTAACCAAAGGATCTAAATGTGTTGAGAATCCTATAGGTGTCAAGGAGTGTAGTAAAGACACCCTAAGAGTCTTTGAGAAGACTAGGAGCATGAATCAGTGATTAATTCATCCAACCTCCCTATCAAAGTGGTATCAGAGCCCCAAAAAGATTTGGGATAGTTTGGTGTATGTCAGAGTGTGAATCTAGTGGTTTTATAAGAATGGTGATGAATGTGGAATTATCCAAAAAGGTAGAAGATTAGGAGGAAGACAATAGAATATTGAGGGAAAGGATAGCCCAATTGGAGCAATCATTGGGCAAAGTGAAAATGAGGAATGAATAAGTTAGTGAAAAACTAGATGAAAAAGAATCCAAGGACAAAGAGGTTCCTAAAGAGGAAAAGACTCTAGAACCTGGCCCTATTTTGTAGGAGGATCCCTTCTTGAAAGCCTTGAAAGCCATGAGTGGGAAAACATTTGAAGGGATACCACTATTTAGTGGAAAGATGGAGGTAGATCTAGTCATGGATTGGATAGAGGGCATGGAGAACCATTTTGAATGTGATAGAATCATTGAGGCATAGAAGGTCAGAGTGTAAAAATCAAGACTTAGAGGTAGACCTACCTTGACATGGTGGAAGTTCATTCAGGAAGAAAGAGAGAAAGAAGTAAAGAAACCTATTTACACTTGGAAGGGAATGGTTTCCTAAGTAAGAGAGGCATACATGCCAGATGAATTTGAAATTTAATTACACAAGAGACAAAGCTTAAGATAGAAGGACCTTGATGTAAATTCCTATATTGAGGAATTTCAAAATCTTTGCATGAGATCAAACGTAACTGAGGATGAGAGCCTCAAGGTATCTAGGTACCTAAATGGCTTAAAATGGAGCATTCAAGAGGAAATGACCCTTCTTAGTCCTAAGTTAGTACACCAGTGTTATCAACTACCCATCAAGATTGAAGAGAAGAGTAGAAGGAAGCATGGTCAAACTTCCAAAAGAAGAGGAAGAGGAAGAGACCAAATAGGTCATAGAGGTAGTTACCAAGGTAGAGGGATTGAAAAAAGAAGTCAAGGAGAGTCCAAACTTACAGAGCATGGTAATGAGACAACCCCTAGAGGAGGTTATGGAAGAAGTAGATGAAATCAAGGGGGTTCTAACAGAGAAAGGAGTACAAGTAGAAGTAACTCTTACTTTTCTAGCGTGAAATGATATAGTTGTGGACAGATGGGTTTCCCTGCTTATAGGTGCCCTAAGAAAGCCTCTTCTTCAAACCATGAGAAGAGAGTAGCATATACTCAAGAAGAAACACCAAGTGTTAAATCACCAAAGATTAGTCATATTGAGTTAGATATGGGGGTGAACTTGATGTTTAGAAGAGTTATGATCAGACAACCAGTCAAAGAGGAACCAACATAGAGAAGAGCCTTGTTTAGAATAAGGTGTAAAATACTTGGTAAGGTGTGAAAAGTTATTGTGGATTGAGGCTCCATAGATAAAATAATCTCAGAGGAAGTAGTGAAGATGATCAAGTTGGAAAAGATACCCCACACTAATCCATACAAGGTGATATAGTTGAATAAATGACAAAGTGTCCTTGTGAATGAAAAAATAGGGGTTGAGTTCTCTATTGGGAGATACAAATAAAAGTTGATTTTTGATGTGTTTCCCATGGATGCATTCCATCTCCTATTGGACAGACCATGGAAATATGATAGAGGGGCCATCTATGATGGAAAGGAGAATACCATTTCATTCAAGAAGGATCGAAGGACCTTCAAGATATAGTCACTGTTGGATGAAGAGGAAACATAGTCAAAGACCCCTAGTGTTCTACTTAGAAGTGGAAAAGAGTTTCTTAAAACTCTTCAACAAGAAGTAAGGGCTATGCCATAGTGGTGCAACCAAAGGAGGGAGAAAATCCTATACAAGCACCTAACCCAATGGAGGTACAACACTTGCTTGAAAATTTCAAGGACATAATCAGTAACGGAGCACCAGAAAAATTACCTCCTAAAAGGACCTTCATTCATCAGATTAATTTCATTCCAGGGGCTTCATTACCAAACAAGGCAGCCTACAAGCTTACTCCAGAGAAAAAACAAGAATTAGCAAGATAGGTGCAAGAGTTTCTAGATCAAGGACTCATAAAGAAGAGCATTATTCCTTGTGTAGTACTAGTGGTATTGGCATCCAAGAAAGGTGGTAAGTGGAGACTTTTCACTAATTATAGGGCTATAAATAGGATTACAATCAAATATAGATTTCTGATTCCTAGGATTGAAGAGTTAATAGAATGTCTAGGAGGGTCTAAGTATTTCACCAAGTTGGACCTCAAGAGTGGGTACCATGAGATTAGGATAAAGGATGGGGATGAATGGAAGAAAACCTTCAAGACCACTAAAGGTCTATATGAATGGAGATTTATGCCATTTGGGCTTACAAATGCCCCTATCACATTCATGAGGCTAATGAATGAAGTGCTGAAAGATTACATTGGGAGATTTTTGGTAGTATATCTAGATGATATACTTATTTTTAGAAAAAAAAGGAGGACCATCTACAACACTTAGAAATTATACTCAAGAGGTTACAAGAGGAGAAGTTATCTACCAATTTAGAAAAGTGTGATTTATTCAAACAAGAAATTTTTTATTTGGGGTTTGTAGTATCCCTAGGCTCATTGAAGATTGATCCAAGCAAGGTGGAGGCTATCTTGAATTGGCCAACACCAACCATAGCAACAGAGGTAAGGATATTTCATGGGTTAGCTCCATTTTATAGGAAGTTTATAAGGAGCTTCAATTGTATTTGTGCACCAGTGTTAGACACCATAAAGGGTGGGTTAAAAACCAAGTTCAAATGGAATCTTGAAGCAGGGAATACCTTTGAAAAGTTAAAGAAACAAGTAGCTACACAACCTATCCTTTTGTTACCTATTTTTCATTAGCTATTCACATTGCAGTGTGATGGAAGTGGAGTGGCAGTAGTAGGAGTACTAAGCCAAGAGGATAGGCCTATAGCTTTCTTTAGTGAAAATCTCAATGAAGCCAAGAAGAAGTATTCAACATATGGTTTGGAGTTATATGCTCTAGTGTAGTCCCTTAGAAAGGGGAGACATTATCTCCTACTGAAAGATTTTGTGGTCTTCACAGACAATTAGGCCCTAAGCTACATCAACACACAAGAGAAATTGAGCAATAGGAACCTCAAGTGGATGGAATATCTATAAGCCTTTACCTTTACCATCAAGCACAAAAAGGGACAATTGAACAAGGTAGCAGATGCACTAAGTAGAAGGATGTTGACAATCCAAGAAGTGCAACTTCAAAGTATTGGCATAGAGAGTTTCAAGGACCTCTAATGATGAAGATTTTTCTGAAGCATATAAGGTATGTTCTAACTTTCAAAACCACTTTTACAGTTAGTTTTTAGAATATAATCTACAAAGTTGACTCTTGTTTAAGGGAAATAAGTTATGTGTTCCCAAGGGTTCAATGAGAGAGAATATCATTCAAGAGAAACATAGTGGCAATCTTAGTGGCCATTTTGGCATCAACAAGACCATGGAGTTAGTACAAAGGTTTTATCATTGGCCCAAGTTTCCAAGATATTTCAAAAGATATGTTGAACAATGTGTAGCGTGTATGAAAGCCAAGGGGAGAGCTAGTAATGCAGGTTTGTACTAGCCTTTTCCCATTCCCAATAGACCATGGGAATGTATTAGTATGGATTTTATTGTAGGTCTCCCTAAGACCAAGAAAGGGATGGATAGTGTTTATGTGGTGGTATATAGGTTCATTGAAATGAGTCATTTCATTCCTTGTAAGACCACCCATGATGCTAGTTACATTTCTCATATCTTTTTCAAGGAGGTTGTAAGGATACATGGGCTACCTCTAAGTATTGTATCAGACAGGGATGTCAAGTTTATGAGTCATTTTTGGAAGAATCTATGGAGAAGATTAGGCACTAATTTTTCATTTGGTTCAGCTTACCATCCTCAAATAGATGGTCAAACTGAAGTGATAAATAGAGTGTTAGGTAACCTACTTAGATGCTTAACCAAGGAATATGGTCAAACATGGGATATGGTCCTCCCACAAGATAAGTATGCATACAATGACAATGTTAATAGGACCACAGGTAGGAGTCCTTTCAAGATAGTGTATGGGATGCATCAAAGAGGATTTTATGAACTCAGAGATCTAGGAGCTATGGAGTATAGGAGTGGCTATGCAGAGGATTTCTCTTAGAAAATGAAGGAGATACGAGAGAAACTAAAGAAGAATATCATAGAGGCTACTCACAAGTTGAAGGCTAAAGTGGATATGTGCAGAAGAGATGTATAGTTTGAAGTGGGATATTATGTTTTGGTTCATCTAAACAAGTCTAGGTTATAGAAAGGAATGCCAACTAAGTTGCAAATGAAGAGAGTGGGACCATGTAAGGTGTTAGCTAAATATGGACAAAATGAATATAAGGTGGAGCTTCCTGTAGATTTAAGTGTTTACCAATCTTCAATGTGTCAGATTTAATAAAATTAAAGGGACCACTATTAGATATGAACCAAAACAATAATGAAATACTGAATCATGTTAGCATTGCAATCTTACCTCCCAAAGTCAAGCTAAAAGCTGAGAGGATCTTAGAATCCAGGGTGAAGTAAACTAGAAATAAGATATATATGTAGCATCTAGTAAAATGGAAAAATCAACCAGAATCAGAGTCTACATGGGTGGAGGAAGGTAACTTTAAGAAGTTAGGCATTGATTTGTCTCTGATTTCTCCTCATGTTCCTTAAACGTTGTATAGAGGGGGAGAATGGTACAGGAGCACCGATGGGTTGCTTAGGACAATCCATTAAGTTTTTTTTATGTGTGTGACTTATGTCAATTTTTTTGTTTTTTTTCAAGGTCATGTTGAACATAGGGTGAGTACAGTAGGGTTTAACTAGTTTGAGTCTTAGGACCTTTGGAAGTGGCAATTAGGGGCTAGAAAGTTGTAAAGCCTCATGATTAGAACAATAGAGGTGATGATGTTAGCATGATGTTAGTAGCATTTGGAATAGATTATAACCAAGTTTTAACCATGGTTAAGGTCTAGGGTGAGGTTAGATGATTATGTGAACTCATTTTCTAAAAGATGTAAAAAATTTGCTAAAAATATGTAAAAGTTGCATTACAACTTTTACAACTTTGAAATGTTGCTCAGACAACATTGTAAAAAGGTCTTCAACCGATGACAAAGTGACCTAAGTGATAACCTAAGACCCTACCATCCTATTTAATACCAAGTTTGACCTAATTTAAAGGATGGATACCCATTGTATAGACGAGGATTGATGAAATCAAGATTTTAGCTTGTTTTGTGTGGAATTTACAATGAAGTTTGTGATAGACAATAGTTAATGATTTGATTCCTAAATTGTAGCCCATCCATGGATTAGATTAGGTGTTTACATTGTTGTGTGAGCCATTATTTTTTCATTTTGTAGTTTTTTTTTTTTTTTTTGTAAATAGTTTGTATTTGGCACTGTCATTGGTTCGATCCAGACAATTTGTAAAGATGGAAGTCTAACTCACTACCCCACTGTCCACTTTGTATAGATTCTTGGGGATAGTGAGTAGACACCATGTACATAATGTGTATAGGATCTTGGGCCCTCAAATGTAGAGGAAATAATTTTAAAGTCTTTCCCTAGGCAAGCCAGTGGTGAGCACGGCTAGAGAAGACCAAGTTGTAGAGATAATAACTTGCAGAGGTGGATATCTAGAAGAAAAATAACTTTTGGAGATTGAAGTTAGGAGTCTTATCAATCATTGGTAAAGAGGATAGATTTTTGAAAATTAGGTAGATAGTTTAATACATTCCAACTTATTCAGGAGTCAGGGAATACCTCAAAACCCTTAAAATCACTCATTTTGAGTTAGGGTACTATATGGAAGGTGGTGACCTCAAGACCCTGAAAATATTTGAGGAGCTAGAAAATGTTCCAAGAATCCCAAGAAAAGTTGTAGGGTTTCTTTGGAAGAGTTTGGATAAAATCCCTATTTTCTCGGAGTAGGAGACCTAATAGGGCTATTAGCCTATTAGGCCTATTTTGTGAAGAATTGAAGAAATTGACTTACTAGTTGGACTAGGTGGGACTCCTAAAACCCCTAGTTGGTTGAATTAGATAATTTTAAGTCACCTCCACACCTCTATAAGGTTCAATGAATAATTTTTAGGTTCCAAGCCTTTAAGGTTGTGCAAGGGCAATAGATAATGAAGCTAGAGTGCATCAAGTATAAGACTTGGTTGGTGGATTCTTTCTTGGTAGTTGGGTTGGCTAGAGTAACCAAGGGATCTACATGTGTTGAGGATCCTATAGGTGTCAAGGAGTGTACTAAAGATATCCTAAGAGTCTTTGGGAAGACTAAGATCTTGAATCAGTGATTGATTCATCCAACCTCCATATCAGATACATTTCATTGATGATTATTCCAAATTATCTTGGGTTGCATCTCTAAGAGAGAACTAATAAGCATTTTAAAAGTTCAATTTTTTTAGAGAAGAGGTCAAAATGAATGTGGTAGAAAGATTAAATTTTTAAGATTTGATAAAGGAGGAGATTTTACTTTTGATGAATTTAAAAATTTATGTTAGAAACATGGTATTAAAAGATAGTTTTTAGTGACTAGAATACCACAATAGAATAGTGTAGTGGAAAGGATGAATAAAAAAATATAGGAAGCAACAAGGACAATGATTGAGGAAGTGAGTTTACTAGAGCTTTACCAGAGAGAAGAAATTCATACATCTGTATACAAATTTAACAAAGTTCTTTACCAAGAAGAAGTATGGAAGGACACCATATGACCAATGGCATGGGAGAGCACCTACAATGAAATATTTCAAGACATTTGGAAACGGATGCTACTTTTAGAGATACGAAGACAATATTGGCAAGTTTGATAGTAGAGATAATAAAGGAATATTATTAGGATATTGTACAAAGAGAAGTATTGGAATTACAATAATAAATTGAATAAGATTGTTGAAATTGAAAATGTGAAGGTTGATAAAGATTTTTAGTAAACTCTTGAGAAAAATATTGAATATGAATCTAATATAGAAGGCAAAGGAAAAGAAGAGGAAGAGACAGGGAAGGCTCTAAGACCTATAACTAAGAAACTAATGTATGTATAGAGAAATAATTCTAAGAATCAGATTATTGGTGATAAGGTATTGTTATAAGAAGTAGAGTAGCACAAGAGAAAGTTTCATTGTGTTTACTTTCAGAAATTGAGCCTAAATAAATGGAAGAAGCATGTAATTATTAGAACTCGGTGAGAACAATGAATTAAGAGCTTGATAAAATAGCGAAGAATCATACTTGGGAACTTGTTGCCAGACTAGTTGAAAAGAATGTGATTGGTACAAAATGGGTTTTTCATAAAAAAATGGATGAAAAGGGTACTTAGGTAATAAGGAACAAGGCAAGATTGGTTTGCAAGGGCTATAACCAGATAGAAGGTATTAATTTTAATGAGACCCATGACCCTATTTCCTAGATGGAGGTGATCCAGACATTATTATCATTTGAATGACATTAGGTCATGTTATATGTGATTGGTATTAATAGATAGGGGGGGTGAATCAGTTGTTCTCAGGTTGAGATGTATAAAACAAACTTTAAAATCTTCAACAAATCAGATCTAATAACCAACACCTACTCGGTCATTAGTGATTGCATAATAGAAACATATAACAGTGCAGTCCACTAATCCAATAGCATCTAACTTGTAAAACATAGAAATGTTCAAACCAAAACATTCACACAAGTATCAACACCAAGATTTATAGTGGAAACCCAATTTGGGAAAAACCACTTTGTAAAATGTTACTATTATGTTCACTCTTCTGAAGTGAGCTCAATGAAAAGCCAACCCTATCAAAGGTTACAAACACATTGTCAGGTGTGACCCGATTAAAGGATTTAAACCACTCTGTTAAAAGTGTGCCTTATTATAGGACTTACATACACTCCATTAGAATGCAACCTTGTTCAAAGGATTTATACCTATGACTATTAGGTCAACCTCTATTAAAAGGATTTTGACTATTAAAATGGTTAGAAAGTAGCAATAATATTGATTTGAGAAACATACAACTCACTTTGCAAATATCAGATCCAATTCCATACACATATGTTGGCTTACTAACTGTGAATCTTTTCCATCTCCATCACTGATCTTCTCAGAACCCCTCAAGCGATCACAACACTTCTCCTTCAACCTTTTCTACTTAGATAGTCAATAACATCAACAACACTTCCAACATCCACTTCTCTCTCTCTACTTTCAACCTCTCGCTTAGGTTTCCTTAATACTACCTCTGTTAGGTCAATACATCTTTTTCTGCTTAATCTCCTTCATAGATCTTAGGGTTAGGTCAGATTCATTGAATCCATCCTACATTATGTTCTTCGGCTATCCTTTTAGAAATATCTCAAATCTTCTTAAAGATTTACAATAAAACCTTTTACAGTGCATTAAATGCTTTCATACAATCAATAAATAAAGTTAACATGTTTTACATAATCCAAGAATTCAATGATGTCGACTAGAAATCTAAATTCTTCATCAAATGCAAAATATTGATGCTCGGTCAATACTATGTCCAACTTCTCAATCTTCTCCAAAAAGCTCGGTCACCACATAAATTGTTTCCTCGGCTAACACTATCTTCCTCAGCAATTAATTGGTGTTCGGTCAACACTGATTTTACTCAGCACTCACTAGCTTGGTCGACACAAACAACACTCAGCTTAAACTAGATTTATTCACTTTTGCTTGGTTAAGCCTACCAGTATAGTTTTCATTCTTACTTAGATAAACAATACATTGTCTTATCATTGTGCCACATAATCAAGTACTCGTTGAAGTATCAAGATAACTAAACCTTTCCTTAGGTGTTGTTACTACCAACCTTGCCTATCCCCTTAGCAACATTCAAATAGATATAGTACTTTCTTAAATAACAATAGTCTTACCAGTTAAGGTTTGACATCAATGACAATACAACAATTGCTTCAATTGCAGTTTCCAACAATCTCCCTCTTTGGCATTAATGGCAACACCATATGAATATCACATGAATTACCAAGCAATCCAAAAACTTATTTGTTCATAAGAGAAATTTATAATATCCTTAGCTTCATTCTGATACAGAATCAATTAGCCATGCATGACCATCCACTGTATTTCTCTCACTGTCTTGATCTTCTCATTCTGTGTATTCATCTATCATCATCTCCCTCTTTGACAAAAATGCCAAAGCAGCAACAAAAACATACATCATGTAGATGTAGGTATCATCCTTTTAGTTTAGTAGAATATTTCTCCCTCTGTAATCTTACTTATGACTAATTCTGACTTTTTTGTGCTCTTCACAACTCTAGGCTACTCCTAAAGTGTGACCTTTCTCTGCATCAATATGTTAGATGTTCTTTGCAACACACTCAATGTAGTGCTCCTAGCTTGACTAGGCAGCCTCAGTTAGGGGAAGGACCCCTAATTGACTTCTCAGGTATTCATGAGATTCTTTAGGTAAAGCTTTAGTGAATATATCTACTAATTGTTCCTTGGTATTCACATATTACATGCAGACCTCTTTATCTTGTACCAGTTCTCTCAAGTAATGATACTTGATGGCAATGTGTTTGGTCTTTGTGTGCATCACTGGGTTTTTAGAGATGTTGATAGCACTTGTGTTGTCACAAAAGATGACAACTGGTTCAGTGATTTCTTCTTTCATGCCTACCAACAATTGCTTTATCCATATCAAATTTGAACAATTGATAGCTGCAGCCACATACTCAGCTTCAACAGTAGATTGGGAAATGCAATTTTGTTTCTTGCTTATCCAAGAAACTAATCTCTATCCAAGAAAGAAGGCTCCACCACTAGTACTCTTTCTATCCTCTACATTTCCTTCCCAATCAACATCTGTATACACTCTCAGTTCAAATTTGTCATGCTTCTTGTAGTACAATCCATAGTCAATAGTTCCCTTCAAATATCTCATGTTTCTTTTAACCACCATCATGTGAGTTTCCTTAGGATTGGTAGAAAATCTTGCCATAATCCCAACAGCTAATGCAATATCTAGTTTTCTATCTACAACATATTGTAGCTTTCCAATAATAGATCTATACAAAGTCTGGTTAACTTCTACAGCATCATCATTCTTAGACAACTTATATCCAGTAGCCATGGGAGTACTTACTGGCCTTGAGTCTTCCATACCAAAGGTTTTTTAGTATCTCATGAATATATTTAGACTGGGTGATGAAAATTCCTTTCTCCATCTAATATACTTGCAAACCAACCAAAAAATTTGATCTCCCCAAACATATTCATTTCAAATTCAGTTTGCATTTCATTTGAAAATTTCTTACACAAGGCATCTTGTCCACCAAATATAATATCATCTACAAAGATCTTGGCTAACAGGATTCCTTTACCTTCTTCATCTTTCATGTACAGATTCCTTGTGTCATTTATCCTTGAGAATCCAATTTGTATTAGGTAGTTGTGCAATCTCTCATACCATGCTTTGGGAGCTTGTTTTAGTCTATATAGTTCTTTATTCATTTTGCAAATCATGTGTCTTCTATTTGGATCAACAAATCCTACTGACTATTCAATATATACTTCTTCTTCCAATATACCATTTAAAAATGCAGACTTGACATCCATTTGGTATACCTTGAAACTTTTATAGGCAGCATATGCAAGCAGAGTTCTAACTCCTTCCAATCTTTCTATAGGGGCAACTGTTTCCCCATAATCTATTCATTCTTCTTGTGTGTAGCCTTTGCATACCAGCCTAACCTTGTTTCTTGTGATTTAACCATGTTCATTCAACTTATTACAAAATACCCACTTTGTCCCAATGACATTCTTATCTTCTAGTCTTGGCACCAGAGTCCAGGTATCATTCTTTTCTATCTAGTCAATCTCTTCATTCATTGCTTCTATCCAGCCTTCATTTTCTAATGCTTCCTTTGTTGTCTTAGGCTCATATTCACATAGTAAACATGTTGGATCTTTTACCTTGCTTCTGGTCTAAATTCCAGTATCTTTATCTCCAATAATTTTTTCCAGCTTGTGATGTATCCTTACATATTGTGCTACAATAGGTTCTTCTCTTCTTTCATTTGGCTCATCAAGTTCACCAACAAGATTGTCAGATTCAGCCTCTAAATGCTTGAACCTCTTCCTGATACTTGGCAGCTTCTTCCTATCACTCGACACATTCTTCTTCTCTCTTAGCATTGTTGTCCTGATGCTCGACATTTCTTACCTGAGACTCAGCATCAGGTGCAAGTTTTTCACTTTCCTCTTCTTCCTCTATATACACAAAAGATCTATAATCTTCTGGTACTGTTACTATCAGTTTCATTTTTCTCTGCATACTCATCAACTTTGACATTCACACTTTCCACAATTTTGTTAGTGTTAGAATTCAAACACTTATAAGCTTTACTTTTTTGTGGAATAGCCTAGGAATATACCCTCATCTCTTTTAGCATCAAATTTTCCATTCCTACTATCCTTTAATATGTAGCACTTACTTCCAAAAATTCTAAAGTACTTTACATTCGGTGCATACCCATGCCATAATTCATAAGGTGTCAGATTTGTATCTTTTTTGATCTATACTCAGTTAAGAGTATAAACAACTGTACTTACAACTTCTTTCTAATACTTCTGTGCAACTTTCTTTTCAATCATTAATGTCCATGTGCAGTCCAAGATAGATCTATTCCTTCTCTTTGCTATTTCGTTCTATGGAGGAGTTATAGGTGCAGACATCTATCTTTTGATCCCTCTATCATTGCAAAATAGATTAAACTTATTTGATGTAAATTCTCCACCTCGATCAAATCTCAGACACTTCAAGTCTTTACCTGTCTCTTTTTCAACCTTGGCCACATACCATTTAAAGAATTGAAAAGCATCATATTTTTCTTTTAAGAACATTACATGCATCATTCTGGTATAATCATCAACAAACAAGATAAAATATCTAGCACCACAATAGCTTTGTACACCCATCGGTCCACAAAGGTCAGTATGAATCAAATCTAATATGTTCTCAGAAGTAAATTTTTTTCTCTTGAAACTAGACTTAGTCATCTTACCCAACTGACATTCTTTGCAATTACATTCATAGGTTTTTTCAATCTAGGTAGACCTCTCACTTTCTTTTTCTTGCTAATTTCTACCAGATTGTCAAAGTTAACATGACATAGCTGTTGGAAATATAGATGGAGTAACTGAGAGGGGGGGTGAATCAGTTAACCACAAAAATATTACCACAGATCCTTTAGATGTCTTATTAAATCATTTAATACTGTTACTCGGCAAACATACAGAGAAATGCTAAAACTTGGTTATTGCAGTGAGTATTAATTATAACTGTTCTTAAGTATTCATCAGTGATTAACATGCATGCATAAAGAAAATAACATGAACATAAGAGACACCAAATTTAACATGGAAACCCAATATGGGAAAAACCACCAATGTAACTAGTTACTATTTTTCACTCTTCTGAAGTGATGCCCTATTAGGAGCCAACCCGGTAAAAGGTTACAAAACACACTGTTAGGTGTGACCTTGTTAGAGGATTTAATCACCCTGTTAGGAGTGGCCTTGTAAGAGGTCTTTGAACAATTCAATAGAACTGTTACCTTGTTAGAGGATTTACAAAATGGCTATTAAACCAACTCGGTTAAGAGATTTAGAAATCACTGCTACAATGGTAAGAAAGTAACAATGAAATGACCTGAATAATGATGCAACTAAATTGCTGATTACAGATCTTTGTTCTACTTCACTAGATCCTTCCTGATCAAATATATCTCTGCTCCTCCTCAAGGATATCTAACCATCCTTCAAGATTCACTCACACTTTCTTTCAAAATGAATTGCATGTTCACTCATCCATACACTCTTCTTCTTTGTGAGGCCTCACCCCGACCCGTCATAGCATCTTTTCTTTTTGCATTTTGATACATTGATACACTTGTTGATCTATTTTGATAGAGACTTGAGATACAATATTTTGATGGTGATTATTATATTATGTATGTGTGGATGTGGATCTAGAGTATGTCTTGATTTTGATTATACATGGTTGGTAAAATGAATTATTCATGTTTAGATTTGATTACTGCACCTGATGATTTATGTACTTATGATGTTTGGATATCATTGAATAGAAATTGGTAATTTGAATTGAATTATACATATTGAGTTACGATACTAAATAGGAAATTGAGTATGTATATTTCATGTAATGTTATCATCTTGAACTACTGATGCTCGATGTGAAGTGTGCAAGTAAGAGAACCATGGGAATTATTGGAGAACCAAGGTTAAACATATGTGAACTGAGTAAACCAAGGCTTAGTCCAATGTGGGATTACAAAGCCTCGTTGTAATGTGAACTTGTCGTAAAAGTGAATTTTCATGTGGATTAGTAGTTAGCTTCATGTTGTCATTCATGGCATTTGTATGTAATGTGCAATTGTTAGTGTCACTTGACACTTGTAATGTGCTCATTTAAATTTATTTTATTCCAGCCACTTCTAGAGGCCAATAAGAAGTTTTAGGGGTCATTTTTGGCATAATTTAAGTATCTTAATGTTACGGGTATGGGTTAGGAAGGTTTTAAGCATATCCTAAACCCCCTAGAGACTTTGGCAACCCTTTTTTGGACCCATTTACCCTTACCTACGAGATTGGATGGATCTTGACCCTTACCCAACTTCACCTTTCCTTCCAATCAAGCATTAATCATGGGGGGACAAGGAAAACCTAGTAGACCATGGAGTCAAGACTGCATTTATGATTGGTGGGTGGGTAGAATTTGGGGCCTTTTTAGAGGGCCTTGATGGAATTAGAGGGTGTTCACCCACTCTCTAATTTTAGAGACTTTAGGGTTTTGGATAAAGGAGGACAAGTGGATTAGCTCATCTCAACTATCAATTGCCATCACACTTGTGAAGGTAGGTCTTTCATTTCCATGGAGGTTTTCTTGTTTTTGCTCAAAAGATGAGTTTGTGTTCTTGCTCTTTCATGTGATTGAAGTATATACATGTTGTGCTATTGTGTTGTATGGGAAGAGAATTTGATGTTGGATTCATGCTTTTCCTTTTTGTTTTGCTTGAATGAGGGTGTTCATGTTATGGGAGTATGGCATTACTCACCTCTTTGGGAAGAGGAAGAAGTGGCTTGGGTGAAGGGGTTAGTTAAGCTCTCCATGAGGTGAGAGTCTCTTCTCTTGGAGAAGAGGGAAAAATTCATGGTGTATGGGCACCATGAAGCCATTGCAATCTTTGTATCATAAAGATGTTGACAAGCATCATGAAGCCATTGCAATCTTTGTATCATAAAGATGTTGACAAGCATTATTGTGTATGTAAGATGGATTTGTAGCTTTGAAGAGGCAATGAGATATCCTTGTTGAGGAATTTGTGGAAGCAATGGCATTCTCCCCTTGGAAAATTCCACCTTCACCCTTCTTCAATGAGCTTGCAAAGTTCATTTGTGTAGACTTGGAGGGAGTAACTTGTTGTTATTGCATGTGTGTAAAATTGTGAGCATCTTATTGTTTTGTTGCACCTCATTTATCCTTGGTTCTCCAAGCTTGGGGGTGGTCTCATAAGAGACCTAGGTTGGGTGGTGAGCACCCATGGTTCTCCATTTCTTTGTATTGTAGGTTTGGAAGCCAAAGATTTATGTGGAAAAAGCTTGAAGAAATCCCGTCCTTGATGTGCTTGTATCAAAACCTCATGTGTTGTTGCATTGTTGATCTTGAGGAAGATTTCTCCTCTTGTTGTAAATTTTAAAGTTGTTACCGATTCTTGGGTCCTTTGTGAAGTGAAGTTGTTATGTTTATGTTCATCTCTCATTGAACATCTCCTTCAAATTGTATTATTAAATGGAATGTGAAAGTTCTTTCATCATAGAAATTTTGTAATGAATTTGATAAGATGACTATAATGAAAATGTCATTCATTTCTATCATGCCTATTAGAATTTGCTTCTTAAGATAGTGGAGTTATTTTCATGAAATGATATTCAAGATGATAAGAATGAAATATGATAGTTTTCAATGTCTTCCAAAGGTTAGCTTATGCATGGATATAGTAAACTCTCTATTATAGTTTGGAAAATTTGTCATAGTTATGTAATCAAACTCAAATGAATAAAATTTTATGCTCACCCCTCAAAAATTTGTAGTAGGAAACAAGGAACAAAAGAACATAATTGATTTCTTGTAGAAATCTCTTCAACTAATAATCAATCCATCAAACTCATTAGTATGATTCACTAATAAATTGATGCATCTATTGTTTCAAATTTATAAGCAAGCAAGTAAAAATAAAAATAGAAATGAAGGAGAAACAATGCTTCTTTTAATGACACTTCCTAGAATTTTATTTAGAGCATTTAGCTCTCTGGATTTTGTATGGGGAAGGAAAATATTCTCTTCCCACAGAGAATATTCCCCTTCCCCTCTTAACATAAACATCTAATAAAATTTAGTAGTCTAAACTACACTTAATCCCATGCTAATACCAATACCACATTGATGATTAACCAAGTAAACCTCAACTAATAAATGACTCTTTCTATGACTTGTTTCCACTTGATATTGTGGCCCCCACATAGTCCTTCTTTCCATGCGTAGGTTACTGACATGGAAATAAAGTTTTAGTTACTTTTTTTTTGGGTCAAGCTCACCATCCCTTGTGTGAGTGCTTGGGTATTTGTGACTTGACACTTCACCTAAGCTTTTTATTAACTCCCCTTCTCATACTTACGCCATGCACATGAGCTGACTTGGCATTAATTTCCACTCAATCAGAAATCTACCTTCTTCCCATGCGCACTTGCATCTGACATTAGCATTTATCATATTCATTTCTTCCATGGTAGTCTTCTAAATCCTTGCGACGCGTACCTCCACTTAAGCTTCACCTTGGGAAGAGCAAGGTACTTCTTGCTGACTTACTTTAACTTAATAATATTAACATTCCCTTTTGGCTCCCTTGTAAACTATGAAAATCCCATACATGATATTTTGTGGGGCCCTCAATCTTGTCTCCTCTTGTCCTCTTGAAGTGCGCTCCCCTTTGACATTTATCATTGGTTAGTGGGTGTTGTAGGTTAGCCTCGGTGATAGTCTAGCCTTTAGGATATTTGAATTTGTTATTTTGTTATTTATTTATGTTGGTATTTACATAGTGTTTTAGATGATTTGTATATGGAATTGATTAAGCACTAATTTTACTACTTAAAGATAAATTATTTTAGGGGAGAGTTAATAATGTTAGAGAATGTCTAGGAGATGTTACTTTTATATAACTTTTAATGTGTTAAAATATTAGATTAATGTTTTAAGTTTTTTTTTAATTTGGTAATCTGTTTAAGTAGGACCAGCTATGTTAAACATTGGAGACTTATTTAATTGATGAAATTGACACTTAAGACGATAGCCTAATTATTTATTAAATGTTTTAGTAGGACATGTATTCAATAATTTAATCAATTAGTTAGCAAGGGAATAATTACTCATTAATATGTTAGATTCTTTAAGAGGAGAAAACATAATATTAGTATGTTAGACCCATCAATTAATCAATTGGTTAGAAAGTGATAGGTATGGTGAACCATTAGACTAGGGTTATTGGAGCATGACATTAGTCATTTAGATGACAATTATAACCTTTAGCCATTAAATTCTAATTTTGGAAATTAATGAATTAGACTATTAGTTAGTAGTATTAATGTTCCAACCTAACTAAGAATGAAGTAAATTATTAGTTTAGTAGTTTTTTTCGTATATGTTCATACACATCTAGCAGTGGAACTTCTTAACAAGATAATAGTCAATTCAATTAAAGTTCATTCAGATAACAGGACCTTCGACATTTGCTAGATGAGGACTTAGTTGAGATACACCTCCTTGATAGATCCATTTAATGTACTGTCATTTCTAGCAATTTCCTCATCATTTTAGCATAGGAGCATCCGTGTTGAACCTTGGCAAAGTAAATAGGAGTACATGACAATGACTTTTGATGTTACATTTCACCCTTTTAAAAAAAAAAATTTGTTACATTTTTGGTTGTTTATTTTTGGGCATGACATTTGGTATCAGAGCTAGGTTTTCAACATTGGAAGCTTTAGACCCATTACATTTCAACTCATCTAACTTAACCTATTGTGTAGGATGCCTATTGTCACATGAGCTAGCCGGTGAGGCCGAGGTCATAGAGTTGCACGAGTCAGTGCAGAATAGGGAGGTGGACCACCACCACCACCACCTCCACCACCACCACCTCCTCCACCACCAGACCCTAATCAAGCTATCATGAACACCCTTCATAATTTGATTGGTGTAATTCAATAGAAATTACCACTTTTAGATCATCAGCAGGAGCAACAGGCTTCTGAGAGAGGAGCAGAGGTTCCAGGGGGAGGTGGAGCAGCTAGTAGAGAGAGGAGTAGGAGTCCTCCACCCAAGGGTGCTGAGGGCCATGGTGATCATGAGGGTGAGTCAATTCATCATGGGATACGAGATAGAGGTAGACCCCCTAGAGATGTTGGGGATGAGATTCAAGAGTTAATACGACTCTAGCCACCCTTATTTTTGGGATCCACTGATGGGTCAGTAGCAGAGGCCTAGTTACAGAGTTTACAGTGATGCTTTGGATTGCGCCCTTATGGGAGTGATCTAAAGGCATGAGTTGTAGTTCATCTCCTACGGGATAAGGCCTCCATTTGGTGGCTGCAGGAGGAGTCCATTGGAGGAGTGGCTATTGACACACTCACTTGGGAGTCTTTTGTAGCCTGATTTTGAGAGAGGTATCTCTCTAAGCATTTCAAAGAGAGACAGATAGAGGAGTTCCATGATCTCCAGTAGAGAGGCCTCACAGTGGCCCAGTATGAGAGTCAGTTTCTCAAGCTCCTTCCATATGTAGATTATATGAAGGACGAGAAACTATGTATCCATCATTTCATTAAGGGACTTAATATGTCTCTCCAGGAGATAGTACATCTAGCTTTTCCTCCCACATTGAGAGATGCAGTTGAGACGACACTTGTAGCTGAGGATTTTTGCACTAGACGGGAGTCTTGGGATTGGTCTCAGCACCAAAACCCTTCATCCCAGCAGTCAAGACAGCAGAAATACACTTGGAAGGGGAAACAAGACCATTCAGTAGGATCCTTTAAGGGTCAACAGTCTTAGCAGCAGGGATCTCAGCAGGGTTCTAGACAGAGACATTCACAGGGTTATCAGGGCTCTAAGCCCAAATAGTGGTAGTCTTAGGGCCCTAGACAGGATCAGACGACACAGACCCCTCAGGCATAGCTAGCTAGGACTCAGCAGTCCTCTAGGGGTGGATATAGTGGTTCCAGTAGGACTGGAGGGTCACAATAGCCTAGGACACAGGGAGTGCAGATGCAGACCTGAGGATGATGTTACACTTGTGGTGGTATGGGTCATATTGCAAGAGAGTGCCCACAGGAATAGTTAGCTAGTGGTCAGAGAGGAGCTACCTCAGAGCCTACAGTCAGAGATATGGGTAGATCCCATAGATTTTTTGTAGCGGTAGATAACCGCTATGCCGAGCACCAGGCCACAGTCATAGAGGCCACAGGTATGATTCAAGGTGTCAGTGTTTCTATCTTGTTTGATTTAGGAGCCATAGACTCCTTTATATCTCCATATGTAGTGGAGTGTTGCAGGCTAGTGGTAGTTAGACAAGATGTCAGTTGGGAGGTCGAGTTAGCCTCAGGAGCTAGGGTGTCTATTAGTTCCTTAGTTCATAGTTGTCAGATTTAGATGGGAGACTTAATCATGATGTCTGATCTCCACATCACCCCTCTAGGTTCTTATGATGTAGTCCTTGACATGGATTGGCTATATGCCCACAGCGCCAAGATGGATTATCGACAGAAGAGGGTTGAGTGTGTTGATGATCATGGTACTTCTATGGTGATATTTGGAGTACAGAGACCTGTATCCCTTCACATGATTTCTACTATGTAGCTTAGGCGGTGTGTGTGGAAGGGGTGTCAGTTATTTTCCATCACCATTAGTGATAGAGAGGAGCATTCAAAAGGGGAGCCTTCGCTTGAGGACTACCCTATTCTTCAAGAGTTTGCAGATGTATTTCCTACCGAGCTACCTGGCATGCCTCCACCTAGGGCAGTTGATTTTCATATAGACCTTGTACTAGGAGCTGAGCCTATATCTAGAGCACCTTATAGGATGACCACACATGAGCTCAATGAGCTCAAGATTTAGTTAGAAGAGCTCTTAGAGAAAGGGCATATTCGACCTAGTGTATCACCTTGGGGTGCACCAGTGATTTTTGTGAAGAAGGATGGATCACTTAGATTGTGCATTAATTATCGATAGTTGAATAAAGTAACAATTAAGAATCAATACCCACTCCCCAAGATCGATGATTTATTTGATCAGTTGCAGGGTGCCCGAGTATTCTCAAAGATAGATCTGAAGTTAGGTTACCATCAGTTGCGGATTGTGGAGAGTGATATCCACAAGATTGCTTTTCGTATGAGGTATGGTCACTATGAGTTCACAGTGGTACCATTTGGCCTCACGAATGCTCCAGCTGTGTTCATGAGCCTCATGAATAGAGTATTTCATACATTCTTGGACAAGTTTGTGGTAGTGTTCTTTGATGATATTCTGATATATTCTCATAATGAGGAGGAGCACGAGGAGCATCTGAGACAAGTTTTATAGTGTTTGAGAGAGAATCATTTATATGGTAGCTTGTCAAAATGTGCCTTCTTTAGACTTGAGGTGCACTATCTTGGTCATGTTATATCTGGCGATGGGATCTCTGTAGACCCATCAAAGATTAGAGCCATTACGGATTGGCCAGCACCCACTAGTGTCACTAAGGTCAGGAATTTTATGGGGTTAGCAGGCTACTATAGGCACTTTGTGGTAGGATTTTCTAGGATAGCTCATCCCATCACTTCCCTTCAGAGAAAGGGGAAGAAGTATGAATGGACAGAGAAGTGTGAGAGAGATTTTCAGGAGCTCAAGAGAGCCCTCACTAGTGCTCTGATTTTAGCAGTGCTAGATCCTGCAGCAGACTTTGTTGTGTGCACTGATGCATGTTTGGATGGATTAGGAGCATTTCTTATGCAGGATGGTCATCCTATAGCTTTCGAGTCCAGGAAGTTGAAGACCCACGAGCTCAACTATCCTACCCATGACCTAGAGCTTGCAGTAGTAGTTCATGCCTTGGTGAGATGGTGACACTTTCTCTTAGGTCACCGATTTGAGCTCCATTCAGATCACCAGAGTCTTCAGTACATCTTCTCACAGCCCAATCTGAATGCTAGGTAGAGGAGATGGATGGAGTTTTTGTGTGAGTACAATTTTGATGTTCATTACATCAAGGGGAAAGAGAATGTTGTTGCAGATGCCTTGAGTAGGAGGTGGCATGAACTCTCCTCTATGATTTCTAGTACAGATTTGAGGGAGCGTATTTTGCATCATTTTCCAGAAGATGAATTTTATGTTGAGGTTTGCCAGATTTTCCATGCTTAGAGGGCCCTTGAGGGGAGATTTGCAGAGTATTCTTTAGAGTCTGATGGACTCCTACGTCATAGAGGACGCATCTATGTACCCTCTTCAAGAGACTTGAAAGAGTTTATTGTACTTGAGGCACATAGAGCACCTTATGTAGCTCACCCAGGAGTTAAGAAGCTGCATGCCGACCTGAGATAGTTATATCATTGGCCAAGCATGAGATTGCAAATTGCCAGTATAGTTGCTAAATGCCTTGAGTGTCAGAGAGTTAAGGCAGAGCATAGTCATCAAGGTGGGCTCCTATAGCCACATGAGATTGCCGAGTGGAAGTGGGATACTATATCCATGGACTTCATTGTTGGTCTTCCTATGTCTTCTCACCGCCATGATGCCATCTTGGTGACAGTCGACACATTGACCAAGGTTGCCCACTTTTCACTCGTGCATACTACATTCATAGCATGAGATGTAGCTCGGGTGTTTTTGTGGGATATTGTTAGACTCCATGGCATTCCCCATAAGATCATCTCTGATAGAGACTCCTTGTTCACATCAGCTTTTTGGAGAGAGTTACAAGCAGCATTGGGCACTAGGCTCAATTTTAGTACAACATATCACCCTTAGACAGATGGACAAATAGAGAGGGTTAATCAGGTGTTAGAGGATATGTTACATATGTATGTGATGGACCATCAGGTCAAGTGGGAGGAATACCTACATCTAGTAGAGTTTTCCTATAACAATGGGCATCATTCATCTATTGGTATGCCGCCATATCAGGCCTTATATGGTAGACCCTACAGGACACCACTGAGTTGGGATAGGATCGAGGACAGGATATCTATTGGACCTCAGCTGGTCAAGGATATGGAGCAGCAGGTGGTCTTGATTAGACAGTGCCTTAGAGAGGCCCAGGATTGACAGAAGAAGTATGCTGATGCAAAGAGGATAGACTGTGAGTATATGGTTGGTGATAGGGTCTTCTTGAGAGTGCGACCGCATAAGAGTCCAATCCACTTCAGAAAGGGCTCTAAGTTAGCACCTCATTTTGTTGGACCTTTTGAGATATTGGAGAGGATAGGACCAGTTGCCTACCATTTAGCGTTGCCACCCAGCCTGTCACACATCTATAATGTGTTTCATGTATCTGTGTTACGAAAATATATTTATGATGAGTCTCATATTATAGATTGGGATGCCTTGCAGGTGGAGTCAGACGGATAGATAGCCTTGGAGCCATTAACATTTTGGGCCGACGGACCCTAGTGCTTCAAGGCAGAGAGCTGGACCAGGTTAGAGTCCAGTGGGATTGTTATGATGAGGTCACGGCTTCGTGGGAGGATGCAACATAGATGAGATCATAGTACCCATACCTTTTTGATGAACTCTAGGAGGAAGTTCATGTCTAGGGGGGCGGGATGTGAGGCCTCACCCCGACCTGTCATAGCATCTTTTCTTTCTGCATTTTGATACACTGATACACTTCTTGATCTATTTTGATAGAGACTTGAGATATGATATTTTGATGGTGATTATTATATTATGTATGTGTGGATGTGGATCTAGAGTACGTCTTGATTTTGATTATATATGGTTGGTAAAATGAATTATTCATGTTTAGATTTGATTACTGCACATGATGATTTATGTACTTATGATGTTTGGATATCATTGAATAGAAATTGGTAATTTGAATTAAATTACACATATTGAGTTACGATACTAAATAGAAAATTGAATATGTATATTTCATGTAATGTTATCATCTTGAACTACTGATGCTCGATGTGAAGTGTGCAGGTAAGGGAACCATGGGAATTATTGGAGAACCAAGGTTAAACACATGTGAACTGAGTAAACCAAGGCTTAGTCCAATGTGGGATTAAAAAGCCTCGTAATGTGAACTTGTTGTAAAAGTGAATTTTCATGTGCATTAGTAGTTAGTTTTGTGTTGTCATTCATGGCATTTATATGCAATGTGCAATTGTTAGTGTCACTTGACCCTTGTAATGTGCTCATTTAAATTTATTTTATTCCAGCCACTTCTAGAGGCCAATAAGAAGTTGTAGGGGTCATTTTATGCATAATTTAAGTATCTTAATGTTAGGGGTATGGGTTAGGAAGGTTTTGAGCATATCCTAAACCCCCTAGAGACTTTGGAAACCCTTTTTTGGACCCATTTACCCTTACCTACGAGATTGGATGGATCTTGACCCTTACCCAACTTCACCTTTCCTTCCAATCAAGCATTAATCATGGGGGGACAAGGAAAACCTAGTAGACCATGGAGTCAAGACTGCATTTATGATTGGTGGGTGGGTAGAATTTGGGGCCTTTTTAGAGGGCTTTGATGGAATTAGAGGGTGTTCACCCACTCTCTAATTTTAGAGACTTTAGGGTTTTGGATAAAGGAGGACAAGTGGATTAGCTCATCTCAACTATCAATTGTCATCACACTTGTGAAGGTAGGTCTTTCATTTCCATGGAGGTTTTCTTTTTTCTGCTCAAAAGACTAGTTTGTGTTCTTGCTCTTTCATGTGATTGAAGTATATCCATGTTGTGCTATTGTGTTGTATGGGAAGGTAATTTGATGTTTGATTCATGCATTTCCTTTTTGTTTTGCTTGAATGAGGGTGTTCATGTTATGGGAGTATGGCATTACTCACCTCTTTGGGAAGAGGAAGAAGTGGCTTGGGTGAAGGGGTTAGTTGGCCTCTCCATGAGGTGAGAGTCTCTTCTCTTGGAGAAGAGGGAAAAATTCATGGTGTATGGGCACCATGAAGCCATTGCAATCTTTGTATCATAAAGATGTTGACAAGCATCATGAAGCCATTGCAATCTTTGTATCATAAAGATGTTGACAAGCATTGTTGTGTATGTAAGATGGATTTGTAGCCTTGAAGAGGCAATGAGATATTCTTGTTGAGGAATTTTTGGAAGCAATGGCATTCTCCCCTTGGAAAAGCCCACCTTCACCCTTCTTCAATGAGCTTGCAAAGTTCATTTGTGTAGACTTGGAGGGAGTAACTTGTTGTTATTGCATGTGTGTAAAATTGTGAGCATCTTGTTGTTTTGTTGCACCTCGTTTATCCTTAGTTCTCCAAGCTTGGGGGTGGTCTCATAAGAGACCTAGGTTGGGTGGTGAGCACCCATGGTTCTCCATTTCTTTGTATTGCAGGTTTGGAAGCCAAAGATTTATGTGGAAAAAGCTTGAAGAAATCCCCTCCTTGATGTGCTTGTATCAAAACCTCATGTGTTGTTGCATTGTTGATCTTGAGGAAGATTTCTCCACTTGTTGTAAATTGTAAAGTTGTTACCCATTCTTGGGTCCTTTGTGAAGTGAAGTTGTTATGTTTATGTTGATCTCTCATGGAACATCTCCTTCAAATTGTATTATATAAATGGAATGTGAAAGTTCTTTCATCATAGAAATTTTGTAATGAATTTGATAAGATGACTATAATGAAAATGTCATTCATTTCTATCATGCCTATTAGAATTTTCTTCTGAAGATAGTGGAGTTATTTTCATGAAATGATATTCAAGATGATAAGAATGAAATATGATAGTTTTCAATGTCTTCCAAAGGTTAGCTTATGCATGGATATAGTAAGCTCTCTATTATAGTTTGGAAAATTTGTCATAGTTATGTAATCAAACTCAAATGAATAAAATTTTATGCTCACCCCTCAAAAATGTGTAGTAGGAAACAAGGAACAAAAGAACATAATTGATTGCTTGTAGAAATCTCTTCAACTAATAATCAATCCATCAAACTCATTAGTATGATTCACTAATAAATTGATGCATCTATTGTTTCAAATTTATAAGCAAGCAAGTAAAAATAAAAATAGAAATGAAGGAGAAACAATGCTTCTTTTAATGACACTTCCTAGAATTTTATTTAGAGCATTTAGCTCTCTGGATTTTGTATGGGGAAGGAAAATATTCTCTTCCCATAGAGAATATTCCCCTTCCCCTCTTAACATAAACATCTAATAAAATTTAGTAGTCTAAACTACACTTAATCCCATGCTAATACCAATACCACATTGATGATTAACCAAGTAAACCTCAACTAATAAATGACTCTTTCTATGACTTGTTTCCACTTGATATTGTGGCCCCCACATAGTCCTTCTTTCCATGCGCAGGTTACTGACATGGAAATAAAGTTTTAGTTACTTTTTTTTTGGGTCAAGCTCACCATCCCTTGTGTGAGTGCTTGGGTATTTGTGACTTGACACTTCACCTAAGCTTTTTATTAACTCTCCTTCTCATACTTACGCCATGCACATGAGCTGACTTGGCATTAATTTCCACTCAATCAGCAATCTACCTTCTTCCCATGCGCACTTGTATCTGACATTAGCATTTATCATATTGATTCCTTCCATGGTAGTCTTCTCCATCCTTGCCATGCATACCTCCACTTAAGCTTCACCTTGCGAAGAGGAAGGTACTTCTTGCTGACTTACTTTAACTTAATAATATTAACCTTCCCTTTTGGTTCCCTTGTAAACTAGGAAAATCCCATCCATGATATTTGGTGGGGCCCTCAATCTTGTCTCCTCTTGTCCTCTTGAAGTGCGCTCCCCTTTGACATTTATCATTGGTTAGTGGGTGTTGTAGGTTAGCCTAGGTGATAGTCTAGCCTTTAAGATATTTGAATTTGTTATTTTGTTATTTATTTATGTTGGTATTTACATAGTGTTTTAGACGATTTGTGTATGGAATTGATTAAGCACTAATTTTACTACTTAAAGATAAATTATTTTAGGGAAGAGTTAATAATGTTAGAGAATGTCTAGGAGATGTTACTCTTATATAACTTTTAATGTGTTAAAATATTAGATTAATGTTTTAAGTTTTTTTTTAATTTGGTAACCTGTTTAAGTAGGACTAGCTATGTTAAACATTGGAGACTTATTTAATTGATGAAATTGACACTTAAGATGACAGTCTAATTATTTATTAAATGTTTTAGGAGGACATGTATTCAATAATTTAATCAATTAGTTAGCAAGGGAATGATTACTTGTTAATATGTTAGATTCTTTAAGAGGAGAAAACATAATATTAGTATGTTAGACCCATCAATTAATCAATTGGTTAGAAAGTGATAGGTATGGTGAACCATTAGACTAGGGTTATTGGAGCATGACATTAGTCATTTAGATGACAATTATAACCTTTAGCCATTAAATTCTAATTTTGGAAATTAATGAATTAGACTATTAGTTAGTAGTATTAATGTTCCAACCTAACTAAGAATGAAGTAAATTATTAGTTTAGTAGTTTTTTCCGTATATGTTCATACACATCTAGGAGTGGAACTTCTTAACAAGATAATAGTCAATTCAATTAAAGTTCATTCAGATAACAGGACCTTCGACATTTGCTAGATGAGGACTTAGTTGAGATAGACCTCCTTGATAGATCCATTTAATGTACTGTCATTTCTAGCAATTTCCTCATCATTTTAGCATAGGAGCATCCATGTTGAACCTTGGCAAAGTAAATAGGAGTACATGACAATGACTTTTGATGTTACATTTCACCCTTTTAAAAAAAAAATTTGTTACGTTTTTGGTTGTTTATTTTTGGGCATGACATTCTTTCACACTTGTCCACACTTTTAGTCTTTTTCACTTGCACACACTGAATTCACAACTTGACCTTCTATATATACCATTCAGATTGTCGATTCACATTGTCAAGTTAGCACTGATAATCGTTACCAACATTACTAATCATTACCACAGTCGGCTTGAATAAACAAACTTTATTCCTCAAATTAACAAAATTATTTACTGTGCTGACCTTGCTCGGTAAACACTAATCCAAAAAGAATTCCTTTGGTGACTGAGTGAACTCAATTACCACTATGAATTCTACAACATCCTTTGGAGACCGAGAGATCTCGGTAAACATAGAAAATTGCCTTGCTGATTGACTGAGCTCGGTAATCACTGAGAATCACTTAGCTAACTGACTGAGCTCGGTAGTCACTGGGAACTGCTTTGCTGACCGACTGAACATGATAATTGATATGAAATTTGTGTGACATCAAAGACAACACATAATTAATGCAACAATCTCCTTCAAACAATTGTATCCAACAATCTCCTTCTTTGGCATTGATGGCAACGCAACATGTCATAGCACAATGAAATTTCATAGAAAACATAGAGTAAGGAACATATCCTTAGCTTCATTCTGATTCTCATCTATGAGAACTCCCTCTGTCAGCAAACTTCACTTTCTGACTGGAAACTCTCCTTCTTAACTTCTCAAACTCTCCAAGAAAACTCTCCCTCTTAGAAATCTTAAGAAATTTCTTGAAATATGATAGCAAACTCTCCCTCTTTGACAACACATACCAGGTGAATAGCAATGTACATTGAATACTGATTCATATGCAATGATTCCTTGACTAAGCTGCATCAACTGACTGATCTTCAATATGCTCTGGTTGATGCATCACTAAAACTTTATTTAGTGAGCCTCGGATAGGGGAATGACCCCTAACTTACCTCTTAGATACAAGAATGCATCCTTAGGTAGTGGCTTGGTGAATATATCTATAATCTATTCTTTTGTATGAATATATTCCAATCTAATTTCCTTGTCCTGCACCAATTCTCTAACAAAGTGATATTTTATAGCAATGTGCTTGGTTTTGGAATGCATTACTAGATTCTTTGAAATATTTATTGCACTTGTATTATCACAAAACATAACAACTAGTTCTTTGATCTCAATCTTCATGCCTTCCAATAACTATTTAAACCAAACAATATTAGAGCAGTTTACTACTACAGAAACATATTCTACTTCTGCTGTGGATTGGGATGTGCAATTTTGCTTTTTATTGGTCCAAGATACTAGCCTCTTGCCAAGAAAGAATGCTCCACCACTTGTACTATTTATGTCATCAATGTTTCCTGCCCAATCAGCATCAATAAACACTTTTAAGTCTAGATTGCCTCCAAATTTATACCACAAGCCATAATCTTCAGTTCCTCTCAAGTATCTCATGATTCTTTTGATTGCCATCATATGATTTTCTCTAGGTTTTGTTGATAATCTTGCTACTATACCAACAATATCAGGCCTTGTATTAACTACATACTGTAATTTTCCAATCATTGATCTATATAAGGTCTGATCTACTTCTTTTAAATCATCATCTTTGGTAAGCTTCATTTCAGTACACATGGGGGTACCAACTAGTTTTGCATCTTCCATACCAAACTTCTTAAGTATTTCCTTGATGTATTTAGACTGAGTAATGTAGATACCGTTCTTGCTCTGCTGAATTTGAAGACCAACAAAGAACTTTATTTGACCAAACATAGACATTTCAAACTCTTTTTTCATTTGCTCTAAAAATTCTTTGCATTGATCATCATTACTTGCAAACACAATATCATCCACAAATATTTCTGCCAAAACAATTATGTTATCTAGTCCTTCCTTGATGTACAAACTACTATTATCATTAGCTCTTTTGAAACCAATTTGAATAAGATAGTTATGTAATCTTTCATACCATGCTCTAGGGGCTTGTTTCAGACCATACAATGCTTTGTGTAACTTGCAGACCATATTCCTTTTGTTTGGATCAATAAAACCTTCAGGTTGCTCAATGTAGACTTCTTCATCAAGAATACCATTGAGAAATGCAGATTTTACATCCATCTGATATGCCTTAAATCCTTTATGTGCTGCATATGCAAGTAGAGTTCTTACACCTTCAAATCTTGCAACAGGAGAAAAAGTCTCACCATAATCTATGCCTTCTTCTTGAGAATATCCTTTACACACCAATCTAGCTGTGTTTCTTGATACTTGACCATCTTCATTCAACTTATTCCTGAATACCCATTTTGTTCCAATTACATTTTTATCTTTAGGTCTAGGTACAAGAGTCCATGTTTCCTTCTTCTCTATTTGTTCTATTTCTTCATTCATATCCTCAATCCAACTTTCATTTTCCAAATCATCTTTGACATTTCTAGGTTCAAAATCAGCAAGTAAACATGTACCTTTTAGTTTACTTCTTGTCATAGTACCTTCTGATTTGTTTCCAATAATCTGGTCTGGTGTATGATGCCTCCTAACATACTTGGCCAATACATGTTCCTTGCCTCTTGAATGAGTTACATTGTCATCTTCTTGAATTTCATCTTCAGGTTCGGGTTGCTTAGGCTCGGTAGATATTGGCACGGTAGCTTCAGACTGAGACTTGGGTCCTTGTGACTCGGTTTGAACTTCTTCTTGTGACTCAGTTACTGTACTAGGCTTGGTAGATGCAGTCTCCTTATTAATAGATGTGTCTGGTAATGTATCAGGTTCAATGTAAACAAATCTCCTGTAATCCTCTAGTTCCTTTTTTCTTTCTTCTTCAGTCTTTTCTACAAACTCATCAACTTGCACATGTGCACTTTCTATGATTTTGTGAGTAGACAAATTCAAACATCTATATGCCTTACTCTTGCAAGAATATCCCAAAAATATTCCTTCATCACTTTTCACATCAAATTTTCCTTTTCTAGATTTTTTTAAGATGCAACACTTACTACCAAATACTTTCAGGTAACTTACATTGGGTTTATAGCCATACCATAACTCATAAGGAGTTTTGAATGTGTCTTTCTTCAACTGTACTCAGTTTAAGGTATGAACTACAGTGCTGATAGCTTCCTTCTAGTATTTCATAGCAATGTTCTTTCAATCATTAGAGTCCTTGCACAATCCATGATAGATCTATTCCTCCTTTTAGCTATTCCATTCTGCTCAGGAGTTCTTGGGGCTGATACCTATCTTTTGATGCCTCTTTCAATGCAAAAATTATTAAATTCATGGGAGATGAATTCACCACCTCTGTCTGATCTCAAGCACTTCATTCTTTTCCCTATTTCTTTTCTACTCTTGCCAAATACCATTTGAATTTCTCAAATGCTTCTGACTTTTCTCTTAGATACATAACAATCATCATTCTAGAGTAGTCATCAACAAAGAGAATAAAGAATTTTCCTCCAGTATAGCTCTCAATTCCAATAGGTCCACACAAATCAGTATGCACAATTTCCAAAATATCTTTAGACTGATAGTTTTTACTTTTAAAGCTAGTCTTTCCCATTTTACCAATCTAACAATTCTTGCATAGACCAACATCAGGTTTCTTCAAAGTAGGAATGCCTCTTACTTTCTTGAATTTTCTTATTTTCATCATGTTATCAAAATTTACATGACATAAATTTTTGTGCCATAACCAACTTTCTTCAATTTGAGCAATAAAACATGAGAATTCACCAAGATCAAGATAAAACAAGTTACCTTTGGTTTGTTTGCCTGATCCAATCAGTTTTCCTTTGTCATCCAGTAGTCTTACTTTGCCATGCATGAATTCAACCTTGAATCCAATGTTGATTAGCTGTGCTACACTTACAAGATTATGCTTTAGTCCTTCAACCCAATATGCATTATCACATATAAGTTCTTTGGTTAATGAGATTTGTCCTCTTCCTTTTATGTAATAAGGTTCATTGTTTCCAAACCTTACATTACCACCATCATAGTCTTCAAGGTGTTCAAACTTTGTTCTGTCACCAATCATATGATGTGAACATCCACTGTCTATGATCCATGTATCATTTTTTCTTACATGAGAGATAAGTGCCATCTTATCTTCATCATCATCAGATTTATCTTTTACAGCAATGTAGACAATTTCATCTTCACTATTATTAGAATCCTTAGCCATAAAACATGTTTTCTTACCTTTATCCTTGAATGATTTGAAATAATTCTTGCCATTGTACTTGTGACCTTTCTTCTCATCCTTGCTTTGCTTGTTTGGGCACCTAGTTATAATATGACCAATTTCTTCACATGAAAAATAGATTAAGGGAGTTTTACCTTTGTATTTACCTCTGCCTCTAGAATATTTCTTTGCAAGTAATGCTTCAATAACTTCAAGATCACTATCAGAACTTTCCTTTGATTCTTCTTCACTCTCTGATTGGATGTCCTTTATTTTCTTGCCCTTCTTAAGTGAAAGTTTGGCCTCAAATGCTGATTCAATATTTTTGGAAGTTGGAACATAGTTGTCATAGTTATCCAACTCAAAGGCTGTCAATCTTCCCACTAAGGTATCCAAAGTTATATTGTGATTTTCTTCACATCTTCTTTCTTGAATAGCAGATACTCTTATTGCATAGATAGGGAGTAATGTTCTGAGAACCTTACTTATAACAGTTTCATCCTCAATTTTTCCTCCAGAAACTCTGATTGCACTAACACTTGCCTTGATCCTTTCAACATATTTTGCAATGTTTTCATCTTCTCTCATTTTCATCTGATCAAACTGTCCTCTTAGGCTTTCTCCTTTGGCTAGCTCTTTTCACATTGTCATCACCACCATAAATTTTCTTCAACTTGTTCCACATTGCATAAGCAGTTGTGCAATCTTTGTCTTCATCTAATTCTTCATAGTTGAGAGCTGATGCAATGTCTATCATCATGGTGTTATGGTTCTTTTTCTCTACAATGTCTTCAACAGATAATGTGCCAGTAGGAGTTGTATATTCTCCATCAAGATATTTGCATCGTGAATCACCAATGGAAGCTAGATGAAGTCTCATGAGACCTTGCCATGCTGAAAAGTTATCTCTGTTAAGCCTTGGAATTTCTCTCTTGTAAGACATCCTCATCTTTAGCTTAGGTCCTTGAAACCCTTCCTGCAAGCACCAAAAGCTCTGATACCAATTGTTGGAAATATAGATGGAGTAACTGATAGGGGGGGTGAATCAGTTAACCACAAAAATACTACCATAAATCTTTTAGATGTCTTATTAAATCATTTACTGTTGTTACTTAGCAAACATACAGAGAAATGTTGAAACTCGGTTATTGCAGTGAGTATTAATTATAATTGTTCTTAAGTATTCATCAGTGATTAACATGCATGCATAAAGAAAATAACATGAACACAAGAGACACCAAATTTAACATGGAAACCCAATATGGGAAAAACCACCAATGTAACTAGTTACTATTTTTCACTCTTCTGAAGTGATGCCTTGTTAGGAGCCAACCCGGTAAAAGGTTACAAAACACACTGTTAGGTGTGACCTTGTTAGAGGATTTAATCACCCTATTAGGAGTGGCCTTGTAAGATGTCTTTGAACAATTCAATAGAACTATTACCTTGTTAGAGGATTTACAAAATGGCTATTAAACCAACTTGGTTAAGAGATTTAGAAATCACTGCTACAATGGTAAGAAAGTAATAATGAAATGACTTGAATAATGATGCAACTGAATTGCTGATTACAGATCTTTGTTCTACTTCACTAGATCCTTCCTGATCAAATATATCTTTGCTCCTCCTCAAGGATATCTAACCATCCTTCAAGATTCACTCACACTTTCCTTCAAAATGATTTGCATGTTCGCTCATCCATACACTCTTCTTCTTTCACACTTGTCCACACTTTTACTCTTTTTCACTTGCACACACTGAATTCACAACTTGACCTTCTATATATACCATTCAGATTGTCCATTCACATTGTCAAGTCAGCACTAATAATCATTATCAACATTACTAATCATTACCATAGTCAAGTTGAATAAACAAACTTTATTCCTCAAATTAACAAAATTCTTTACTGGGCCAACCTTGCTTAGTAAACACTAATCCAAAAAGAATTCCTTTGGTGACCGAGTGAACTCGGTTACCACTACAAATTTTGCAACATCCTTTGGAGACCGAGAGATCTTGGTAAACATAGAAAACCACCTTGTTGACCGATTGAGCTTGGTAATCACTGAGAATCACTTAGCTGACCGATTGAGCTCAGTAATCACTAGGAACTGCTTTGCTGACCGGCTGAGCATGATAATTGATATGACATTTTTGTGACATCAAAGACAACACACAATTAAGCCAACAATCTCCTTCAAACAATTGTATCCAACAATAGCCACTTATGCCATAACCAAATATCATCAAGTTGTGCAATCATACATGTTTCTTCAGATAGGTCTAGATAGAACAAATTACCTCTTGTTTGTTCTCCACTTCCAATCAATTCACCTATGGCATCAAATATTTTAGCCTTCTTGTGATGAAATTCCACTCAGTAGCTAGTGCTATTAAGTTGTGTAACACTCAACAGATTATAGTTAAGACCCTCAACCCAATAAGCATTTCACAAGAGATCTTATCAGTCAGCTTAATCAAATTTTTCTCTAACAGGACATGGTGCATCATTTCCAAATTTCACACTCCTACCTTTATAATGGTTTAAGGTATCAAACTTATTCTTATCTCCAGTCATATGATGTGAACAACCACTATCAATAATCCATTTATCATTTTTGTTCACATAAGATATCAATGTAGTTTTCTCATCCTCATTAGAATCATCTTTCATTGCAACATAAACAACTTCAATTTCAAGATCATCACTATCAGTGTCAGTCTCTTCTTCAGCAATGTAGCAGGATTTCTTACCTTTGCCTTTGTAGTCTTTGTATCTTCGATAACCTCTATCTTCTCTTTTTTCTTTATGCTTGCTATCTCTTTCTTCATCCTTATTATCCCTATCAGGACATCTAGCAGCTATATGACCAATTTTATTACATGAAAAACATATAATAGGGAGTTTACCTTTGTACCTTCCTTTTCCCCTTTTCAGTCTTCTAGCCTTAAGAGCTTCTAGATCCTCAAGTTCTTCATCAAATGTACCACTATCACTATCACTTTCACATTCACTTTCATTGATGCATCTTTCTTTTTCCTTCTTTGACTTATTCAGAACCATTTATGACTTAAAAGCAAATTCAATACTACCAATAGTGAAGTTATCATAATTAGAAAGTTCAAAAGCAATAAGCTTACCAACCAAACTTTCTAAAGTAAGGACATTAGGAGAGTTACATCTAGATTCCTGGATTGCAGAAATTTTGATTGCATAGATAGGACATAGAGTTCTCAATAATTTTCCTATTACAGTTTCATCCTCAATAGTTCCATTTTCTCCTCTAATAGCATTTACAACTTGTTTTATTCTACCACAATATTGTGCAATATTATCACCTTCTTGCATTCTCATTTCATAAAATTTACCTCTTAGGCTCTCGGCTTTTGCTCTTAACACATTCACATCACTGCCATAAATGCTTGCAAGGGTGTCCCACATTCTCTTTGTAGTACTCCAGTCTTTGATGTCTTCAAATTTTGGATAACTTAGGGCAGACACAATTTACAACATTACTTGGTTGTGCTCTTGTTTAGCTTTCATTTCCTTGGTAGTCAAAGGTGTAGTAGGTATGACATAGTCATGCTCAATGTAATACTTAGCAGAATCACCAATACCAGCTAGATGTAGCTTCATCAAACTTTTCCATGTAGGAAAGTTTTCCTTATTCAGCTTAGGTACCTCCTTCTTATACATCTTGATCATTTGCTTCAAGTACCTTCAAACTTGTTCTTTGTAAGCACCAACAGCTTTTATACCAATTGTTAATATGATTTAGAACATCAAAGAGGGGGGGTGAATCAGTTGTTCTAAGGTCCAGATGTATAAAACAAACTTTAAACTCTTCAACAAATCAGATCTAATAACCAACACCTACTCAGTCATTACTAATTGCATAATAGAAACATATAACAGTGCAGTCCACTAATCCAATAGCACCTAACTTGTAAAACACATAAATGTTCAAACCAAAACATTCACGCAAGTATCAACACTAGGATTTATAGTGGAAACCCAATTTGGGAAAAACCACTTTGTAACATGTTACTATTATGTTCATTCTTCTGAAGTGAGCTCGATGAAAAGCCAACCCTGTCAAAGGTTACAAACACACTGTCAGGTGTGACCCAGTTAAAGGATTTAAACCACTCTGTTAAAAGTGCACCTTGTTATAGGACTTACATACACTCCATTAGAATGCAACCTTGTTCAAAGGATTTATACCTATGACTATTAGGTCAACCTCTGTCAAAAGGATTTTGACTATTTCAATGGTTAGAAAGTAGCAATAATATTGATTTGAGAAACATACAACTCACTTTGCAAAGATTAGATCCAATTCCGTACACATATGTTGGCTTACTGACTGTGAATGTTTTCCATCTCCATCACTGATCTTCTCAGAACCCTTCAAGTGATCACAACACTTCTACTTCAGCCTTTTCTACTTAGACAGTCAATAACATCAACAACACTTCCATCATCCACTTCTCTCTCTCTACTTTCAACCTCTCACTTAGGTTTCCTTAATACTACCTTTGTTAGGTCAATACATCTTTTGTCACTTAATCTCCTTCATAGATCTTAGGGTTAGGTCAGATTCATTGAATCTGTCCTACATTATGTTCTTCGACTATCCTTTTAGAAATACCTTGAATCTTCTTAAAGATTTACAGTAAAATGTTTTACAGTGCATTAAATGCTTTCATACAATCAATAAATAAAGTCGACACATTTTACATAATCCAAAAATTCAACGATGTTGGCTAGAAATCTGAATTCTTCATCAAATGCAAAATACTGACACTCGGTCAATATTGTGTCCAACTTCTCGGTCTTCTCTGGAAAGCTCGGTCACCACATAAACTGTTTCCTCAGCTAACACTATCTTCCTTGGCAATTAACTGGTGTTCAGTCAACATTGATTTTACTCGACACTCACTAGCTCGGTCGACACAAACAACACTCGACTTAAACTAGATTTCTTCACTTTTTCTCGGTTAAGCCTACCAGTATAGTTTCATTAGATTACTTAGATAAACAATGCATTGTCTTATCATTATGCCACATAATCAAGTACTCATTGAAGTATCAAGATAACTCAACCTTTCCTATCCCCTTAGAGACACTCAAATAGATATAGTACTTTCTTAAATAACAATAGTCTTACCAGTTAAGGTTTGACATCAATGACAATACAACAATTGCTTCAATTGCAGTTTCCAACAATACCCAGATAGAAGGTATTAATTTTAATGAGACCAATGTCCCTATTTCCCAGATGGAGGTGATCCAAACATTATTATCATTTGAAACATTTAAAGATTTTAAAGTTTATCAGATGGATGTTAAGTCAAAATTTCTAAATAGAGAATTGAAGGAAGAAGTTTACATGAAACAACCAAAAGGTTTGAAGTCTGGCAAGGATCTCGATGTTGTCCCTAGGTTGAAGAAAGAATTGAATGGATTTAAATAGGCACCTCAGGACTAGTATGGAATATTGTATAGATATATAATTTGCCAAGGATTTCATACAGGATCGACTGATAATAATTTGTACTAGAGTATTTATTCATTTTAAATTTTATTATTTGTGGTTTATGTTGTTGATATACTATTTGGAGGAAAATATGACTTTTAGGAAAGTTTCAAAGGATATGCAGAAGGAATTTGAGATGTTTATGATTGATGAGTTGAATTTCTTTCTTAGATTGCAAGTAAAACAAAATAGTAAGGGAATTTTCATTTCTCAGTCCAAGTATGTTAAATAATTATTGAGGAAGTTTGGTTTGGAGAATTCTAAACCAATATACACTCCTATTATTATCGGATGTAAGTTGACTAAGGAAGATGATTCAATGAAGGTTGATGCAAGTGAGTATAGATTAGTGATTAGAGGAAAATTGTATTTGACTCCTATCAAAAAAGATATTACGTATGTAGTACTTATGTTGGGTATCCAGATATTAACAAGAACTGAAACAGTCACATATTATGGCAGTAAAGAGAATTTTTAGATGTTTGGAGGGTACAAAAGAGTTTGGATTATGGTATCAAAAAGTTTTGGATTTCACTCTGATAGCTTATACTGATTCTAATTGGGCCAAACGTCTAGATAACTAGTGGAGTACTAGTGGTGGATTTTATTTCCTTGGCTCCTAGCTAGTTTCTTGGTTAAGCAACAAGTGGAATTCTATAACATTGTTAACTAATGAATCATAATACATTAAAACATCCTCATGTTGTACTCCAATATTATGGATGAAACATACTTTGAAGGATATAGGAATAACGTTTGATGATTTGATTTCATAATACTAGTGCTATAAATATTTTAATGATTCATATATATATATATATATATATATATGTATATATATATATATATATATATATATATATATATATATATATATATATATATATATATATATATATATATATATATATATATATATGAGGATAATTTTGAGTATCTTAGGGGGAAGTTGGGCATTCTGCACCTTCCTAGTGTTTAGTAATGTACCTATTTGGATTTCTAGTGCATTTCATGCTTATTATTTTCTTGATCAATTCTTGGAGGCTTCCTCTTAGAGGGAGCTGAGAGAGTTGGCAAGCGAGATTTTATCCCTTTGTCATTAATATCAAAGGGGGAGAAGAATAATAGAGAAAAAATCAATTTGATGCTAATATTTTTTGATAGCGAGTCATTTTCTTTTTTATTGATGAATTTTTCCATCAATCACAAAGGGGCAGATTGTAAGAATGTGAGGTTGATGATATCATTGTTGTTTTAATTAATGGTTGTCATGGATGTCAACATATCCTATGCATAGACGTGAGTTGGTTATTTTCATAGTTTGATAGAAGGGTGCACTAAATGATGTTCTTTAAATGTTTAGTCTTATCTATGCTAGTGCTGGTTCTATTTATTATGAAACATATTGTGGAACATTTTTTGTGCTTCGGTCCTATCTTGGATGTGTTTATTTTTCTATGGTCAATGCATTTGAATTGTAACATATAGATCCTATGTATTAGTACTAAAGACCTCAGTGATGGTATAATATGTTGTTCTATGAAAGGCATGTTGTATTGAGTGAGGTGGTCCACGTTTCATTCCTTATCACCACAAGAATTCCTTAGTGTGATCTATTTATAATTATATTAGGTCGACCATGTTGCTAGCATGAGATGGTATAAGAGAGTGATGAATTTACTTGTTGTTACATGCTTGTGTGTGAGTATATTCGAAGTGAATGCAAATCTAAAAAGTGAAGATCTATGTATTGATGTATATGTGAGTTAATAAAATCAATAGTAGATTTTTATATCTTTTTGTATTGGAGAGTATCGGTGATAGTGACTTCAATGGTGAATTCAACTTTTATTTATTATATTCTAGCAATGAGCCTATTTGTATTAGAAGTGATCCTATTTGTGTCAATAATTAGCCTTTCTTATTTCTAGGTAGTTATCCCAATCAGAAGTAAGCCAATCAATAGTGATCCCTTTGTAAAAATCACCTTAACCGGTGTTCATTTCATGAGAATTGGATTCTTCATGATTTTTCCCAGTTTAGGTTTCAACATAAAATTTTGGTGCTCATTATGTTGATGGTTTTATACTTTCATGTTCACATATGTTATAAGTTTACTGAATTAACATAAGTCAAGGAAATTATTTTTTATAAATGATTCACCCCCCTCTCAGTTGTTTAGCATGTTCAACAAAAAAAACCAACAAAATCCTATGACACTAGTGTAGAGAAAAATCCACCATGCATGCTTAGTATGACCTGGTTTTTGATGGAAAGTGAAGAAACCATAGGATTAAAAAATAGAGAAATGATCGCATAAAAAAGTGGCTAGCGAAAAACCTAACATAGAGACAACTAATAAAATTTTTGAGCCACTAGCACCTTCCAAAACTACATAGACATGTCAGAAAATACTAAATGCAAGCCAAAAAAATTCTCACCATCATCATCTTCAGAGGTATCCCTACTACATCCTCAAAGTTTGAAAGATCGGCTCCACTCATGTTCTTGCACATCGTCGCTCGTCTAATTTTATAGTCAATTAAAACTCATGTTTCTAAGAACTCAACAATAGAAAAATTGCTACTATTGTTATGATTAGTAAGTAGTTGTTCACTATTTTGATCATTATTTTTTATTGCTTAAATTTGAACTATTTAGAAGCATAAAAAAAACTAAAATAATTTTATCTTATAATTTGTGAGGTTAAATTGGTGTATATGGATTTAACCTTTGACTAAAACATATTTTTTTGTTAGTGTAGACTAGGATTTGAGCGTGCACCTAAACCTGTTTTGAAGGCCAAAGACAAACAAACGTCATAGCATATTATCAAATCAAATTTAATGGTAAACAAACTAAAATCAAAGCCACCTCAGTTTAAGCCTAAAACGGATGCGCCCATGCACCGTTTGATATGCTTGGATATAAATGGATGTGGGTGTGCAAACTCAAGCACTTGGAGCATGCAAATAGGATGATTTGAGGATCAAGCAGACCCAAAATGACACAAAATAGGTATGAGGAACCTATTTTGCCTCAAAGGCCTCAAGAACACACAAATATGCAAAGCTAAAAGATGAACTAAGATTGATTAAACAAGAAATGAATCTATGTTAATCCAATTGAGCTAATTTAAATGTGATTTAAGCTTGAAAATGATCTAAAATGATGAGTTTATGCTTATGCTAGAATGAAAATGGCATTATAACTTTGCTATTGAGTTTGAGAGTTGAAAGATGATTTGCCTTAGGAAGTGAGGGTATTTATAGGAAAAGGGAAGGGCTTGGTTAAAAAGGATGAGTCAGAGTTAGGGCTAAGGTTAGGGTTGAGTCAAGGACAAGTGTCCTGACAAGTGTCAAGGGAGGATTGAGTTGAAAGTTTGAGGGCATGTGCACAATTTGGTAAATGTGCCCAAGGCCAAGAGGTGGCAAGGAAGGGATAAGAAGGTCTTAAATGCATAATGAATGCATGTAAGAAAGATAAGGAAGGCTTAAATGCATCCTTAAATGCATTTGCAAGAGGTGGCCAAGAGGTGGCCATCTTTGTTGACTAAGGAGGATGACTAAGAGGAGGTTAGCATAAGTTTTGGTAAACCTTTTGCTAATGGAATGTGACAAGATTAGAAAGGGGATTAGAATTAGGATTAGGGGATTTTAGGATTAGGATGGGTGAAGAGGTTGGGTTGAGAAGTTTCTAGAAGAGTCTAGAATTCTCCTAGGTTTTATGGAATAAAAGTTTATTCATTCCAAAAGCTTAAGTTTGAGAAAATTTATTGAAATATTTTCAATAAATATGAAAATTAAATATTTAATCTTAATTAAATATTTTGAGTTGAGATTAGGCTTAGAAAAGATGGGATTAGCCTTTTAATCGAAATTAAGAAGGGATTAGAAGATTTTGGAAGAGGTTAGTGGTTTTAGGAAAAAAGGCCAACTTTTGGTCAAAAAATAAATTAATTATTTTTTGGGGGATTTTTGGTCAATTTATTAATTAAAATAATTAATAAATAGGGGATTAATGTTTAAATAAGATTTAAACATTTTTGGGAGGGATTTCTTAATTAAATATTTTTAATTAAGAAAAAGGGATTTAATGACATAAAAATTAATTAATTAATTAATTAATAAATGATGATGTCATCAGGGATTTTTCAGAAAATAAAAATACTTTATTTTCTAAAGGATTTTTAGGTGTCTACAGTTAGTCTAAATGAGTTTTTCACTAAGTAGTTTTTCACTGTGTTGATCATTATTTTTTATTAACTAAATTTAAACTATTTAGAAGCATAAAAATAAAAAAAACTTGTGTATATCAATTTAACCTTTGACTCATAGAAATAATTTTTTGTTAGTGTAAATGAGTTTCCATTTACTCATTCTTAAGTCCACTTAGTCATATTTATTAGATTTTAATTATTAGTGCATTTAGTTTTTAGTTATTTGATTGTCATCTCTCATTTAATGTCTTTATAAGCAAGGCATATGAACATTATTTTTGGCATTTCCATATCATTCATCCTTATGGAGAAATATTTTATTCTCCTTGTGAATATTATATTGCAAATTGCTTCCCTAGGAGGTTGATTTCTCCAACATGGTATTAGAGTAGACACTCTACATAATCTTTTGTCTGTAAGAGTTGTCAACATTAAACATTGAACATTTTAAGATCCTTTCTAATTTTTTGTATTTGTGCAAGTTAATTTGGTGCACAAAATATTGATGATTATCTATATAATCTTTTCACAACTTTGTGTAGTTATTATTTGGTCATATTTTGTTGTGGCTAGGGGATCAAGTTTTTTTTTATGGGCATTCCAATGTTACAGTGACTATTTTTTTTTCCTTTGGAGTCCATTATTGATTAATTGGCCCTTATTTGATCTTTAGATAAGATTTTGCAACAATGGTTCTTATTTAACCTATGTAAGGTTTTTTTACTCAATAGAAATTGGAAATTTGGTAAGGAGTTTCTTTCTAAAAGGTACTTGTCAATTTGGATAATATGCACTCTTTATTTCTCAATATCCTATATTGTTAAGCTCCTTTACTATCTTAGTTGGCTAATAGTCATATTTTGAAGACCACAAATTTGTAAGTTATTGTGGCTATGGTTGGAAACAACACTTTTTTATATCATTACCCAATATCCTTAATTGTTTCAATTTCTTTTATTGATCACACTCTATTTGGATACCAACATCAAATGGTTATCTTATAGAATTGTTGTCTTGGTTGGAGCTCTATCATATTTTTTAGTTATGCATGAGGGCTCTATTTTTTCTTGTGCAGACTTATATTTCATTTATCTAAGGCTCTCATTGGTAGATATATTATTGATAGAACAACTACTAGATGGTTTTGGAGAAAATATTTGATTAGGTTTTTTTTTCTTTTGTGGGCTCATGCATAGATTTTTGGACCCATATACTTTGAATGAAGTAGTTGTTGGGATAGGAAAGATAAAGTACTGAGAGGGGAGGGGTGAATTAGTACCTTCAAAAACTTTTACTAAAGAAACAATCTCCAATAGTAGTGTCTATCTATCCAACTGATTCCATTGTTTTCAACATACATTCAGATAACTTGTAAATGTAAATTACTTGAAAATAAATAATAAATCATTCATGAAATGTAACACATGAAAAAATTATTTTGGTTACACATAAACTATTAATATGATTTAGAACAACAGAGAGGGGGGGGAGGGGGGGGGGGTGAATCAGTTGTTCTCTGGTCTAGATGTATAAAACAAACTTCAAAAACTTTTCTTTAAATCAAATCTAACAACCAAAACCAACTCAGTCATTACTGATTCTATAATAGAAACATATAACATTGCATTCCACTACCCAGCTGTATCTAACTTGTAAAACACAGAAATGTTTAAACCAAAACATTCACACAAGCATTGACACTAGGATTTATAGTGGAAACCCAATCTGGGAAAAACCACTTTGTAACATGCTACTATTATTTTCACTCTTCTAAAGTGAACTCGGTTAAAAGCCAACCCTGTCAAAGGTTACAATACACATTGTTTGGTGTGACCCGGTTAAAGGATTTCAATCACTCTGTTAGAAGTGAGCCTTGTTATAGGACTTACATACACTCCATTAGAATGCAACCTTGTTTAAAGGATTTAAACATATGACTATTAGGTCAACCTCTGTTAAAAGGATTTTGACTATTACAATGGTTAGAAAGTAGCAGCAGTATTGATCTAAAAAACATACAACTCACTTTGCAAATATCAGATCTAATTCCATACACAAATGCTAGTTTACTGACTTTGAAACTTTTCCATCTCCATCTCTTATCTTCTCGAAACTTTTCTTCAAGCAATCACCACACTTCTCCTTTAGCCTTTTCTTCTTATACAATCAATAACATCTACTAATCTTCCAACATCCTCTTTTCACTCATGCACACACATACCTAATGCTTAGGTTCCCTTAATACTTCCTCAATTAGGTTAACTCATTTTTTTCTACTCAATCTCCTTCATAGATCTTAGGGTTAGGTCAGATTCATTGAATCTACCTGCTTTATGTTCTTCGGCTCCTTTTCTAGAAACATCTCAAATCTCTTAAAGATTTACAATAAAAAAAATTTCAGTGCATTCAATGCTTTCAAACAATCAATAAATAAAGTCAACACATTTTACATAATCCAAGAATTCAACAATGTCAGCTCCAAATTTGAATTCTCTTCAAATATAAAAATATTGATGCTCGGTCAATACTGTGATCAACTACTCAGTCTTCATGTAGAAATCTCAGTCATTACTAAAAATGTTTCCTAGCTTATACTGTCTTTCTCAACAATTAACTGATGTTTGGTTGACACTAGAATTTTTCTCGGCATATACTGACTCGGTCGACACTAACATTACTTGGCTTGAACATGATTTCTCCATTTTTGCTCGGTCAAGCCTACCAATTTAGTCTTCAATCTTACTAAGATAAACAATACATTTTCTCATCATTGTACCACATAATCAAGTACACAATGTAGTTTCAAGATAACTCAACCTTTCCTTAGGTGCTATTGTTACCATCCTTTCTTTCCCTTCTTCACAAGAATACAATAGATATAGTAATTTTCTAAGTAGCAACAGTCTTACCAGTTAAGGTTTGACATCAATGACAACACAACAATTGCTTCAATTGTAGTTTCCAACAAAAACCATTGTTAGAAGGTAAAAACTGCGGTGGGATGACACCCACAAATTCTTCACTACTGCAGTAAATAAAGTATGTCAGATAAGGCTACAAGTGTGATCACTTTTGGTGATCTTACCCTATTAGGAGTAACTTAAGATCAATTAGATCTACCTTTTAAAAGGATTTTAGAAACACCAAATAAGTGTGCACTTGGTTAGGATATTTACAATAGACAGTTAAGTCTACTCTGTTAAGATATTTTCAATCCTACTATACTAGTTAAAAGATAAAAAAAATATCAACAATTGACAACTTCAACTTGTCTAAATCAGATCTATGAAATAATAAATAGATTTCACCTTGATGTGTAGTATATTACTCTCTATCCTACTTGATAGCCTTGTATGTTTATGATAAAACTAAATATTATTTCTGATAACTGCTCATTCGTGTAAAACCTTGTGTTAATTCTGATGTCCTGTAGGTAGCTACTTCTTCATGAACTCCTTGTCGTGTCCTTATGTAAAAATGACAACAATTACAATTATATATAAAATTGGTTTGACCTAATTAGGTTTACAATATATTAGAAAACCTAAGATCTACGATGTACAAAAATAACCTAGATCTAACTATTACATAGGAATCATCACAACAATTAATAATTACATCCAAAATAAATGTGCCTCAATCTTGGTAAAATGTTTATAGATCCATGTAAACTATTTGCATAGAGATATGTGTTATAACTGATTACTATGTCATTTCCTAAACAACTCGGTAAAACTGCATTCTCTGTTTGGTGAATAACCTAATGCTCAGTGTGTAGAATGCTCAGTGTTCACTAACTTGGTAATCAGTATACTCTGACACTCGGTAAACATACTCGGTTAAACCTATATACATTTAGCTTTAGGTTATGCCTTGTGACTATTCAGTATGAAGGCTTTGTAAGTTCAACCAACTATCTTCTATAGATTATTATTCTATCCTTTACCAACTGATCTTATTTTATACTAATGACAACATTTAATTCTCAAATAGAGATAACAATTTCCCCGTTTGGCATTAGTATCAAAACCATAATGCATATATGCCAAAAAAATTTCTAACTCCATATATACATATACATAATCTTCTACAAAAAAACTCCCCCCGGTGCATGCTCCCAGTATGTAGTGAAGTACATTGGCATAAACATGATTTCCCCCTTTTTGAGATTAATGCCAGAACAAAAATATACTTATAGCTTATCAAATATGTTCTAGTGGGTTTTCTTAAATGAAGCCAAGAGGTTTTCTCATTCCTCTTTCAAGTTGGTGAGAGAAATGTTCTCAAGACCCACTTGTGCATGCATATCGAGTATTTTATCCAAAACTAATATCTCTAGTGTAGCTACCATGGCTTGTGCCTTCACAATGTGTCTCTCCATGATCTTTAGGTGAGGAAGTAGCTTAGCTTGTAGCTCGGTGACTTGGTCACCTATGTTTTCTTCCTGCTTCCTTAGATCTTCTCTCAACCACCTTAAATCTTGTACTTTAAGGATATGGTTATGGAAAGCATTTGGATCGGTTAGAGAATCATTTGAACTAGCTAAGATGTCGGCATCTAGCTTCTTAATTTTCTCACTGACCTCAGCAGTGAATGTTTCCACAATGCATAACTTAAACAAAATTTGAATTATCTCACGAGTTATTTATTGTAGCTTAGTTATAACTGTTAGGAATGAATGCTAAATATATCCTATGGGGGAGTATTAGCAGCCATTCTATAGCAGTTGTTGTTGCATTCATGACTGTGATTGTCATTGATGTCAACATAGTGATCTACTGAAGATTAGCAGAGAAGCAGATAGTGTTTGAGTAAGAACACTTGGGATATTGAAGATGAAGCTATGAAAAGTTGAGAAATTATTCTATGATGTGTTATAAGATAGTGGTTAAGAGTGCAGAAAAAAATTCATTTATTCATGGAAGTTATGAGAAAATAAGTGGAAGCAGTATTCAGGTAGTGTTCCTAAGTAGCGGTTTGTGGAAATCGGATGATATCTCCTAATCAGGATAGAATCTGGTTATGTGCATTTAGAGAGCAATTGAATACATGTTGATAGTGATGTGTATGACAATGCAAGATCCAAGGTCACATGTGTGAAGAATTATATTGATTGGAAGCCAAGAGTTTTGTGTAATTTTGATGTAATGTGTGGAAACTCTTATTTTATAATTTGTATACCGACTCATTTTTAATTACTTGAGTGTGGTATAAAGGAAGGAATGTATTCCTTGTTTTAATGTGTGTGAATGTAATGAATGTAACTGTATGAAGAAATTATGAAAGAAAAATTATTGAAGGAGGATATGCGAAGTACTGAGATCTGGTATTGAGATCTGAAGAAGTAGTTGGTGTGGTTTGGCATAGTCAAAGGAGTATTGAATTGTTGAGACTAGTAATCTATTGGTATTATTATGTTGAGTAATACAAAGATTAGTTGGATAGTGAGTTCATTGATCTTACCCTGAAGTTGTTTGGGCAATGGGTCCTTCTATCTTTTATAACTCCTAACAGAGTTAGAATCTTTTAACAGGGATTCAAAATCTCCTAATAAGGATTCATATGTACTGAATGTATTTCATAAGACTCCTAACAGAGTCCATCCTCTCACAAGGAACTTTCATATTAGTGCATCTTTTGTGGGTATCATTCCCACTAGGGTTTAGTCTTTGATCAAGAGGTTCCCTAGTCAACATATCTTGTGTCATTGTGTTATTGTGCATGTATATCTTTCTATGGTTGTTGATTACATTTCTTATATGGTTAAAATCTATTAAGGTTGATAAAAGTTGTATTTATCTAATAACTGAATCACCCCCCCACCCCCCACCTCTCAGTTATCTTGGTGGACTTTACTTTCTAACAATTGGTATCAGAGTGCTGGGTCCTTGAAGGAAAATTTTAACAGCTTAAGGAGATCCATGGAAAATTTCAGGAAAGAAAGCCCTAAGTTTGATGGAGTAAATTTTGACAACTGGAAAGAAAAGATGAAGACACACCTACTTTGTTGAGGACTAGGTTATTGGTTAATCACAAAGAAGGAGAAGACTATCATTGATGAGGATAAGATTGAAGATTGTACTAATGAGGAAAGAGATCTATTCATGTGTAACATACTTGCTAGAGAAGCACTCTTGTTAGCCCTTCCAAAAAATGAATACAACCAGGTAAAATATCTAAAGACATCTCGTGAAATTTGGTTAGCTTTACAGTCTACTTTTGAAGGTGATGAACATGCTAAGAAAGTTAGATTACATAATTGGATATGTGGATTTGAAGATATAAGAATGATGGAAGATGAATTTTATAGATGATATATTGGTAGAATGTCAGAGACCGTTGTAGGTATAAAATGTTATGGAGGAACAAAAATAGAGAATGAAGTGATATGGAAAATTCTGAGGACATTGACTCTTTCTTTCAAGCAGACAACTCAGATGATTGAACAAGTTATACCTTGTACTACAAACTTCACCAAAGAGACTCTTCTTGGAAGATTGGAAGTAGCAGAGATGAACCTGAGACTATCATGAGACTTACGTAGAATGGAGACAACATTCAGTGCTCTTAGTGTTCATCCTACTTTGTCAAGAAGTATAAGTGTGAGTGGAGATTATGCTAGCAGCGATAGATTTAGAAATGAAGAAGACATGAAGATTGAAGAAGGTATTGCCTTTCTTGTGAAAAGAGAACTAGATGGTAAGAAAAATTTTAAATGTTGGACTTGTCAAGAATATGGTCATTTTGCATCTAAATGTCCTAAGAGAGTTAATAAGTATAGAAACAACTTTAACCCCAGAAGAACTAAAGAATGTTATTATGCAAATGATGAAGAACTTGAAGCTAGTTTGGAGAAAACTTTAAGTGAAAGTGATACTGAGAATAATGATGATATAGGATTTGTAGCAATTAAAGAAGAAAATCCTGAAACTAAAATTAAGGAAGAAAAAGCTTTAGTTTCCCAAGTAGAAAAGAAAGCTGATTGGATTATAGATAGTGGTTGTTCACATCATATGGCTGGAGACATGAAAAAGTTCATAAAGTTTAACAATTATGATGGAGGAGTTGTTAGAGTTGGAAACAATGCACCTTGTTTGATTAAAGGTATAGGATCTATTACTCTTGATGGAAAGACTAATACTGACGATGTTTACTTTGTGGATGGTTTGAAACATAATCTTTTGAGTGTTGGATAGTTAGTTGATAAGGGATATCGAGTTTGGTTTACTAAGAAAACTTGTGTGATAAAAGATAGAGATGGTAATTTGATTTGTACTGGATCTAGAACCAGAGGTAATGTATTTAAGTTGAATCCTACTAAGATGACATGTTTGATTACTAAGATTGATGATAGTTGGTTATGGCACAAAATATTTTGTCATATAAATGTTGATAACATTGTGAAAGTGAGTACTACATTTGCAGTAAGAGATTTGTCTAAAATTATGAAACCTACTAACATGATTTGCAAGGAATGTGTGATGGCTAAATAGAAGAGAAGCTCATTTCCTAGCAAGAAGTTTACAACAACAAAGAATTTGGAGATTGTTCATACTGATTTGAGCGGTCCTACAAGGACTAGAGGATTCTATGGAGAAAGGTACTTTATGATTCTTGTTGATGATTTTACAAGAATGATGTGGATTGCATTTCTTAAAGAAAAATCTGAGGCATTTGATAAGTTTAAGATCATTAAGAACAAAGTTGAGAATGAATCTGGAATGAAGATTAAATGTTTGAGATCAGATGGAGGTGGAGAATTTACTTCAAAATAATTTAACATTTTTTGTGAAGTGAATGGTATTAAGAGACAGTTTTCAGCTCCTAGGACACCTGAACAAAATGGTATTGCAAAAAGGAGGAACTGATCAGCAACTGAAGCAACAAGAACTATGTTATTTGAGAATGACTTGGTGAAGACATTTTGGAAAGAAGCAGTGAACACAACAGTGTATACAATGAACAGAGTACAAATCAAAGTAGACATAAACAAGACACCCTATGAACTATGGTTTGGACATGCACCATCAATTAAGTATTTTAGTATTTTATGAAGAGAGATGATGACAATGGAAAGTTTTATCCTAGAAGTGATGAAGGTATATTTCTTGGATATTCATTGAAGAGAAAAGCTTATAGATGTTACAATAAGAGAACTAAGACTATTGTTGAGAGCACAAATATTAAAGTTGATGAAAACTTTAGAATTCAGGAAAGAATGCTTGATTATGAATCAGATGAAGGAACTCAGCCTAGACATAATCAAGAGACTATTGAATTATTTTATGAAATGGATAGTGATTTGTTGAATGAAATCCATAGTGAAGAAACCATAGAAGAACCTACAACAAAAAAAAGTACTGAAACAGTGACACCTAACAGGAATCTATTAAGGAATCATCCTACTGAGCAGATTATTGGAAGCATGGACAGAGGATTTTTGACATGAATTAAGGTACAAGAACAGCTATGTTTGATTTTTGAAATTGAACCTAAATCTACTAATGAAGCTTTTAAAGATGAACATTGGATTAAAGCCATGAAGAAGAATTGGATCAGATTGAAAAGAACAAGACATGGGAATTGGTCCCTCGACCTAAAGATAAGAATGTTATAGGAACAAAATGGGTATTCAGAAACAAGATGAATGAACAAGGAGAAGTGGTAAGGAACAAAGCAAGATTGGTATGTAAAGGATACTCATGGCAAGAAGGAATTGACTATGAAGAAACTTTTGCACCAGTAGCAAGAATTGAAGCAGTGAGAATGTTTTTGGCTTATGCAACTTTTAAGAAATTCAGAGTCTATCAGATGGATGTGAAGTCATCATTTCTAAATGGAGAATTAGAAGAAGTTTATATTGAGTAGCCTGAAGGTTTTCCTTTAACTGAAGAAGGAGACATGGTATGTAAACTGAAGAAAGCTTTATATGGACTGAAGCAAGCACCTAGAACTTGGTATGCGAGATTGGATAAGTATTTGTTGAAATTAGGATTTACAAAAGGAACAACTGATAGCAACCTATATACAAAAGAAATTGAAAATGGTTTATTGGTTGTAGTTATTTTTGTTGATGATATTATCTTTGGAGGAGAAGATGAAACCAGTGATAAATTTGTAGATGAAATGAAGACTGAATTTAAAATGAGTATGATTGGTGAAATGAAATATTTTTTAAGATTGTAGATAACACAGAATAGTGATGGTATCTTTGTAAGTCAAGAAAAGTAATTGAATGATTTATTGAAGAGATTTTGAATGGAGAATTGTAAACTAGTTGGAATAGCTATGGTAGCTAGACATAAGTTATCTAGCATAGATGAGACTCCTACAGTGGAACAGAAGAAGTATAGATCTATGATTGGAGGATTGCAATATTTGAATCATACAAGACCTGATATAGCACATTCAGTTGGAATTGTAGCAAGATTTCAAGCTGAACCCAGAGAATCACATTATACAGTAGTAAAGAGGATTTTGAGGTACTTAAGAGGCACACTTGAGTATGGATTGTGGTATGAAAAATTTGATGATTTTACCCTATGTGCATATATAGATGCTGATTGGGGACGTAGTGTTGATCACAAAAAGAGCACCAGTGGTAGAGCATTTTTCCTTGGAGGAAGATTAGTTTCTTGGCTAAGTAAGAAGAAGAATTGTATTTCATAGAGCATAGCATAAGCAGAGTATGTAGAAGCAACAAACAATTGTAATCAAATAAATTGGATGAAGCAAATGTTGAAGGATATTGGAATAAAATTTGTTGAGCCTTTTGTTATACATTGTGATAACACCAGCATAGTTAGTATGTCTAAGAACCCTGTGTTAAATTATAAGATTAAGCATATAGAGATAAAGTATCATGTAGTGAGAGAGAAAGTTGTAGAGAAAGAAGTCAGACTTGAATACATAAGTACAAAGGAGAAGATTGCAAACATATTTACAAAACCTTTGCCTAAGGATACATTTGAGTATCTGAGAGGTATGCTTGGGGTTATGCCCTAGCCTACTTTTAAAAAGTGATGTAGATTTTTGCATCCGTCTAGTGGTATATGAGCCCTATCTTTCTTCTAGACTAGATGGTGGTACTTCCTCTATCGGGGAGTATGTGTATCTAAGCTGAGTCATGAGGAATCTAGTGAATTTATTTTTATGAACAGTGTCTTTTGACATTGAAGTTGTTGTTGACATAGTGATGAAACATCTGTCATTGATGTCAATGGGGGAGAAGTATACATGAAAAACCATCTGAAACATCTGTTGGAGAGAACTGAATAGGAAAACAAAGCAAGATTTGATTGATGAAGAAGACTTGAAAGTATTTTTAGAGCGACAGTGTTGCATCATTGGGTTTATGGAACTTGGATGTTTTTTCATCTATTTTACCATCAATTGCAATGGGGGAGATTGTTAGGAATGAATTTTGAATATATCCTATGGGGGAGTATTAGCAGCCATTCTATAGTAGTACTTGTTATTGCATTCATGACTGTGATTGTCATTGATGTCAACACAGTGATCTACTGAAGATTAGCAGAGAAGCACACAATGATTGAGTAAGTGCACTTGTGATATTGAAGATGAAGATATGTGTAGTTGAGGACTTATTCTATGATGTGTTATAAGATCATGGTTAAGAGTGCAGATATTAATTCATTTATTCATGGAAGTTATGAGAAAATTAGTGGAAAGGCATTGGCCTGTAGTACAGTGGTTGCTACTTCTCTTTGTAATAGAAAAGTCTCAAGTTTGATTCCCGAAATGGGAGCTTAAATAAACTTAATATAAAAAAAAATAGTGGAAGCATTATTCAGGCAGTGTTCCTGAGTAGCAGTTTGTGGAAATCAGATGATATCTCCCAATTAGGATAGAATCTGGTTATACATAGTTAGAGAGCAGTTGAAGACATGTTGATAGTGAAGTCTATGACATCGCAAGATCTGAGGTCGGACGTGTGAAGAATTATATTGATTGGAAGTCGACAATTTTGTGTAATTTTGATGTAACATGTGGAAACTTTTATTTTGTAATTTGTATGCCAAATCATTTGTAATTACTTGAGTGTGGTATAAAGGAAGGAATGTATTACTTGTTGTAATGTGTTTGAATGTAATGAATGTAAGTGTATGAAGAAATTATGAAAGAAAAATTGTTGAAGGAGGATATGTGAAGTACTGAGATCTAGTATTGAGATCTGAAGAAGCAGTTGGTGCGGTTTGGCACAGTCAAAGAAGGAGTATTGAATTCTTGAGATCAGTAATCTATTGGTATTATTCTATTGAGTAATACAAATATTAGTTGGACAGTGATTTTAGTGATCTTACCTTGAAGTTGTTTGGGCAATGGGTCCTTCTATCTTCTATAACTCCTAACAGAGTTAGAATCTTTTAACAGGGATTCAAAATCTCCTAACAAGGATTCATATGTACTAAATGTATTTCATAAGACTCCTAAAAGAGTCCATCCTCTCATAAGGAACTTTCATATTAGTGCATCTTTTGTGGGCATCATTCCCACCGGGGTTTACTCTTTGACCAAGAGGTTCCCTAGTCAACATATCTTGTGTCATTGTGTTATTGTGCATGTATATCTTTCTATGGTTGTTGATTACATTGCTTACATGGTTAAAATATATTAAGGTTTAAAAAATTTGTATTTATCTGATAACTGATTCAACCCCCCCCCCCCCCCCTCTTAGTTATCTTGGTGGACTTTACTTTATAACAATAACTTTAGAAATCTTTACCTTATTGATTTCCACTTCTTGGTTGATCTTCTCTGCTAGTTTGAATTTTATTTTTACCTCTACCCTTTCCTCTATCCTTTTCTCATTATCTATGTTTGGGGCATTGATATGATGTGTAAGATTTGAAAATTGGTCCAAAATAGGAGTATCTTCATTTATTTGGACATCGGGAATAACCTGCTGCAGAATGTCTCTTACATCCTCTAGGATCTTCTTACTCTTACTCTCCTTCCTCAATTTTTCTTGTGTGGCCTTCCTTGTGCTCAATTATCCATACTTTCTCAATTCCTCAAGGTCCAAAGTCCTTGGGTCATAGTTAGGAATCTCAATTACTTCATCCAAGGTGATTGGCTCTTTTCCATGTTTCTTCTTCTTCTTCTTCTTGGGCTCTTGTGGAGATAACTTAACAAATGGAACTAGAGCTTTTACCTCTACATTTTTCTTATCTTGCTCGATTGACATTGTTTCATCCTTCTTCTACTCCTTGGTGACCTGAGTCTCATTTGATTGGGTTGGAGCCTCTAATGTAGTATTGATAGGTGTTGTCTCAGTAGTATCTTCTTGTGTGTCAGCCTCTTTCATCGTAGGCTCATTTGTCTCTCCAGTACCTTGAGTGCTTGTTCCTTGTTCCCATGTTGTATCCTTTTGTTGCTTGAGGATTGAGCCTTTAAGTTCCTTTTGTGTTATAATTTTAATAGCTTGAACGAATATAGGAAGGTCACCTGATATAATACTTAATGCTAGCTCGGTGGGGGCTTGTTCTTCTTGTTGAGCTCTAGCAACTATAATGTCCTCATCATTCTTAATGTCATCAAGGTCTCCATTAGTTATGTCCTCTATAAGTACATCATTTGAACCATCATTGATTTCCTGTATAATCACCTGCTCGGGTGCATCCAAGTTTATTTATTGGTACTTAGTGGCAACATTAGTATTAGGCATCTCAGTGTCTAATAGCTCAATGAGTTTCTTAGGTGCCAGATATGCATCATTTGAATGGATGCATTTTCCTTTCCTTTTTGTCTTCCTCTTAGGTATTATAGCCAAAGCCATCTTTTCTTTCTTAGCTCGGGCTTGTAGAATAGAAGTCCACAATAACTGACTATTCTCATTAATTTCTGCCATATTTTCATGAAGTATTTGTAGTGCTAAGATTTTCACTAGAAATATCTTGGAATATATCTTCATTAATTCCTCAATCTCGGGGACTGTCAATGTTGGCATCGCCATTATTAAGGATTGTTTCCTCATTCTCTTCTTAGTGTTTAAGGCATAAGTCCATCTAACTGATATTTTATCATATAAAATTTGTGGTACATACTATGAAAACTCTATGGGTACCTTCTTGAACTTGATCATCATTTTTATTACTTCTTCTTCTATTTTGTTTTGAGGGTAAAAGTACAAAGCTGTGTCACACTTTTATAAAGGAAAAGGTCAACAACACACAAAAATTTTAACTTTAATGACATAAAAATAGCATTTATGTTTAAAATTTGGAGATGATGTAAACTAATGAAATGTGTAAAAGTGGATGAAGTTTATGGCTATAATTTTTTTAATTTTTTTTGAACAATAATTCACATAGTTTTTAAATTTTTTAAGTCCATTTTTTACTTGCTGAAAAATGTTGAAAAATGAGTGTCTTGTCCGCACCAAAAAAGTATATGCAAATAATCTCTTTTTCCTTTGATTTCAAAATATGTCATAGATAAAATGTATAGCTAGTGCAGAAAGGAAGAAAAATTAGTTTTCAATGTATATTTTCTCTATTATAACTACTCAAAGTCGAACATACCTGAAATCGATAGTTTTCATCTCGCGTCAAATTTCCCCTATCAAATCTACACCATTCAGAAAATAAATTACACACTCTTGAAGATAACTCTCTCCTCTAGTGTTAAATATAAATTTTCAATTTTTTTGATAAGCTCTACTATTTTTTTCTATTTTTGAAGCATCTTGTTCTCAAATGTTAAAATACCTACTTGTAGTATTTTGAAATTATAATACATTAGATCTAATTAAAATACTATAAAAATTATATGATGATAATCTTGACTCTATGCTCTCAAAAAGGGTATTTTTATATTTGTAAAAAAATATCATTAAAAAGAGTAAGAGTTATTGAAACATTGCTTTTCTGAAATAATTTTATTTCTTTAGTAACTGTTATAAAACATGCATTTAATAGATATTTCCAATTGGAAAAGGTGAAGAACTTATCTAACTTCACTAGAATGAATCTAGCCAGACCATATGTTTGACAAAAAATAATTTTAATTAGAAATACTCAAATTCAGCTGTGCTGATAAGTTGTCCTGAAACGTGACACAGCTTTGTGCTTTTACCCTTGATCTTCGATTGATAAATGTTCAAACCGACTTATTTTTGGGTCACTAAGACCTCCAGTGTCTATTATATTTTTTGCAACCTCATCAATTGAATGATCCTTATTCACAACAACTTTAAATTAATTTATGTTATCTTCTTCTTCATCATCAATATCATCTCTTCCTCTTATCAGCTTCTTTCTTTCTTTGGTGCCTTAGAGCTATCTTTAGTACCTCTCTTCTTCTGATAAGTCTTGTTCGGTGTAGGCCTTGATATTTTGACAACTCCTTTCTTCAGTGGTGGTGAAGTTGCAGTGGTTGACCTTGTTTGTGCCCTAGTTTGCAATTTTTCTTGCTTCTTCTTTTGAGTGGGCTTAACTGGTGTAGATTTTGCATCTTTTTCAGACTTGGTTCCCTCATCATCATGTGCTTTGTCAGTAAGAATTAACTAACCTTTGGTTTCTACTTGAACCAGAATGTCCTCGGATGCTTCTGCATCATCTAAATCTTCTCCAAATTATTTAACTAGTTTGTTTATCATTTTTCTGGATTTCTTGGTTGTCCTTCCAATGTTTAGATCCATTTTAATTCTCTTTTTAGATTCCTCATAGGTTCCAAACCTAGTATCTTTTGGATCCTTAGGCTTTTCCAATAAAGCCTTGATTGACCTAGAGGCTTGGTCAATATCAATTTCATATCCCATTGGGGATAACCACTTTTTTATTGGTTCAACTACCTTAATCAGTGTGTAATCTATATCCACTAGGAAACATATGTCATGTTTATATTCTTCTACCATTCTTCTTGGTATTCTAATCCTTGTGTTCATCATGTCCTTGAATTTCTCAAAGAAAATATCCACCATGCTCACAAAATTATCATCGAAACTCTTTATCAAATCAGTAATTTGAAGTGTCACGAGCTTGTCGGTAGTCGAGTCAACATTACCAATTGAAGGGAAAACAAATTTCACATAAAAGAATATGCAAAGTAATAGAGATCCAAATTTACATGTGTTGGATTTGCTGACCGAATAGTCTTCATATTCTGCTCAACTTGTCTCAATAGAAACTCGGCAAGATCCAACTGAAATACCTTTTTCACCATTTTGTATGAAATGTCAACTTCTCCACATGGTACATTATTGGGTCTACTTGATTCAAATATTTTATACCTAATGACATATGCACCAAACCTTGTTTCAGGATATGTGATTGTGTTAACTTTTAATCCTCTGTCATCCCATTCTGCTCTAGTTTCTTTCTCTAGCTCGTTTCTCAGTGCACTCCTCGGTGGTAGGGTAGCTTGTTACTACATGTATGATATCTTTTGTTATTTTTACAAGCTCATCCAACCAAAGTTTCCCATCATGGTAATGACTCAAAACAATTCTTATACATTCATTCCTAAAAACCTTCAGAAAATGCAGGGCATTAGCCAAATCCTTGACTCTTAAATGCTCATGGTCATCTTTGAATTTTCTATCAACACATAGCTTTTGATATGTAGCAACAAGCTCAAAATCACCAATCTCTCTGATTTTTCAGTGAATGTAGGAGTGTATGTCTTCAAATAGAAAAGCCCTAGGCGGTATGTTCAAAATAGCTCTGATTTTGTCAATCTATGAAGCAACTTCAAGGTGAAGTTTGTACTTCATCTCATTACATGTAGCAGAAATGATTAATCTTACTTCCTCCTCATCTACATTCTTGGATTGGTTAACCTTAGATGTGGATGCCATGTTCTTCATTTAGGGTTTCGGGAAATATAAAAAAAATAGCTTGGTGAAGATAACACTTACTCGTAACAATGAGGAAAACACTCAGAATCCTTCAAATCTTTTCTCAAATGCTCTGAAAATAATTTTCTCAAATTCTCTCTATATACTCTTAGCTCTTCGTGATCGTAGTGTGAAAAATAAGCTAAGTCCACCATGTATTTATAGCATTTTCAACTTTCGGTTCAAACCTTTTTTCAATAAATGCTTGACCTAACACAGCTCGGTGACAACTATTACTCTCGGTGTATACCATGAAATACATAAGCTCAGTTAACATATGAAATTCCACTCGGTTAATACTGACGCTCGGTTAACCTTACTCAAAGTTACCAACTAGTAACTTCTCACTCAATCTAGCATATACCGATTGTAAACACTTAAAGATCAAAACATGTAAAACCATAATGCATCTTACTTCATGTAGATTTGGTATGTGAACACTCAGTATAAGGAACTGTATGATAGATATATCTAGTTAGAATTATCAATTTCATACATACCTTTTCAGCTTATGTGGAGGTGGCGATGTCACCCAATCCAATGGACGAGGTGTCACCAACTGCATTACTTGACGTGACATTATCACCTAATGCATTTCTCCACATAACATTTCTTATCATCATGATATCTTCAATTTTATTACCATTCTCATATATTTGTGTTTCTAGTACTCAGTCTCTGCAATCTTTACTTAAGTGACAGACCTTGTGACAGTGTAAGCATGCCATGCCAGTACTTGTCTAGCTACGAGATCTGCTTCTCCAGTTCCTTCTCATGTAGTTAGCTACAATATGTCCATGTCTTCCACATGTTCTACAATTAACCCATGTATTATAATCCCAAGTATAAGCATTACCTTGTCTCTTCGGTTGATAGGTCTTGTTTTGTCCTTTTGGTGTCTAGACTTGCTTCATCTTTGTTCTACATTATTGTGAAGTATGTCCATGCATGTTACAAGTGCAACAATGTTTCTCCATGTAGGATTTTTTAGGAGTCCTTTTCAACTTAGATCTACACTCATGTGCTTGATGTCATACCTGTTACAACTATAGCAATGACTATTAAACTTAGGAGTGGTTTTAGGATTACCTTTTTCTTTACTCCTACAAACATTTGATGTGTGGCCCAATTTACCATAGTGATAGAATGATAGTTTCTTAGGTCTTTGACACTTGTAGGTTTTCATATTTTCATCTTTTTTAGATGATTCTCCTTGCTTGGTATAGCCTAATCTAGAAGTACTTCCAAGTCCTCTTTGATTGGTTAGAAATTCATCAATTTTCTTGGAACTATCTTCAGCTTGTTTCATCATTTCATTATGTTGATGCTGCATCTTCACTTCATTTTTCAGTCTTTCATTTTCTTCTCTGAGATCACCAATGTCTTCAAGTTTTCTTGTTAACTCACTATTCACTCGGTTGATTTCCTGACTTAAAAAAACTATCTGATTAGATATCACAAAGTGATGCTCGGTAAATCTCGGTATCTCAGATTCCTTTTCTTGTAGTTTCTCAGTCATTTGTCTTCTATCTTCAACATCCAAATTTCTCTCTTGTTCAACTTGTCTAGCATTATTCATCACATCAATCATTCTTACCATTTGTGCTTCTTGACTGATCTACAAGGCTTTAACTTGTTTAGTTAGATGAAGATTTTTCTTAGATAAATCAAAAATTGCTCCTTCAGATATGTCAGATATACTACCTGAACTAGATCCATAAATCTCAAATGGATCATCAATGTATTCTTCATGATAATCAATCTCACATTGCCAAATAGCCATATCTTTTCTTTGAACTAGTCACTTCTTCAATTCATCATTTTCTTGCTTGTATTGTTCACTGAAGATTTTCATCTGAATCTTTTGATTCTCAATAGTCTTGTCCAACTTGTATCTTTCCATCCTGAGATATTTTCTCTTCTATGATTAAACTTCCAAATAAGAGATATAGCTTTGATGCCAATTGTTGGGATAGGAAAGATAAAGTACTGAGAGGGGAGGGGTGAATCAGTACCTTCAAAAACTTTTGCTAAATCAACAACCTGCAATAGAAGTGTCTTTCTATCCAACTGATTCCATTGTTTGCAACATACATTCAGATAACTTGTAAATGTAAAGTGCATGAAAACAAACAATAAATCATTCATGAAATGTAACACATGACACAAGTATTATGGTTACGCAGAAACCCTTGTTAGAAGGTAAAAAATGTAGTGGGGATGACACCCACTCACTACTCTAGTAAATAAAGTATGTCGGTTAAGGCTAAAAATTTGATCACTTCTGGTGATCTTACCCTATTAGGAGTAACTTAAGATAGATTAGATCTACCTTGTAAAAGGATTTTAGCAGCACCAAATAAGTGTGCACTTGGTTCTAGGAGATTTACAATAGGCGGTTAAGTCTACTCTGTTAAGAGATTTTCAATCCTGCTATAATGGTTAAAAGATAACAAAAAATATTTGAAATTAACAAATTCAACTTGTCTGAATCAGATCTATGAAATGTTCAATATATTTCACCTTGATGTGTTGTATATTACTCTTTGTCCTGCTTGGTAGCCTTGTATGTTTCTGATAAAACTGAATACTATTTCTGATAACTAATCATTCATGTAAACCCTTGTTTGAATTCTGATGTCTTGTACCTAGCTACTCCTTCATGAACTCCTTGCCATGTCCTTATGTCAAAATGACATCAATTATGATTATATAGAAAATTTATTTGACCTAATTAGGTTTACAACATCTTAGAAAACCTAAGATCTATAGTGTACAAAATACAGTGTACAAAAATAACCTAGATCTAGCTATTACATAGGAATCATCACAACAATTAATTATTACATCAAAAATAATGTTGGAATTAGGAGAGATAGGTACTGAGAGGGGAGGGGTGAATCAGTGACTTCAAAATTTTACTTGTAGAACCTTTCATATCTATAACTGTGTGCAGTGATAACCAATCAAAATAACTTGAATCTAATTGCATAAATCAATCATCTAGTTAACTTGAGAAAGTAAACAACATGAAATCAATATGAAAATCACATAACACAAGTATTTTGGTAATGCAGAAACCCTTGTAAGAAGGTAAAAACTGTGGTGGGGATGACACCCACAAATTCTTCACTACTACAGATAGAAAAGGTTTGCCTATTAAGGCTACAAGTTTTGATCACTTATAGTAATCTTACCCTATTAGGAGTAACATATTAGATCAGCTAGACATACCTAGTTATAGGATTTTGACAACACCAATGAAGTGTGTACTCTTTTAAGAGTTTTAAATAAGACTGTTAAGTCTACTTTGTTAAGAGATTTTATCAAAAACTCTATTACAATTGTCAGAAAGTAATAGGCAGGTATCTGCTAGTTGACAACTCAATTGTCTAAAATAGATCTATAAGTGCTCATTAAAATATCACCTTATCTGTGATGATTCACTGCTCTGTTCTGCTCGGTAGCCTTCTCTGATTCTGCTCAATTTGATAACTTATGTACTCTGTTCTACTTTGTAAACCGATTGACTTGAAGTTAGGCAATGGCTTCAAGTGCTCCGTGATTCATATATATCAGTTCACCAACCTCATAAAAATGATGCGAACATACAAAATATATAGTGTTCTATTTTTGCTGCTTTAGAAAAAATTAGGTTACAAAAATAATCATAACCCTAAGATCTACGGTGCAAAATTAACCTAGATCAACTATTACAATAAGATAAACATTACATTTAATGAGTATCTTTTACAATAAATTCTCCTCGATCTTGGTAAACTATTTTACGATTTGTTGTAACCATTTTCATAGAATAATTTGCCATTTTAGATTACTATGCCATTTTCTATGATCGTCGGTAAATACTGTATAAACTGCTCGGTATATACTGTGATGCTTGGTGTTTACCATCTGTCGGTGTCAGTGTCACTGGTGCTCGGTAAACTATGTGATGCTCAGTGTAAAGGTTTTACCAACTACTCTGTCTTACTTTTGGTTACTGACCAACTCAATATAAGTGACCGACCAACCTCTTTGATATCCTTTGATACTAATGACAACCTTTAAATGTTCAATAGAGATTAACAATCTCCCTCTTTGGCATTAGTATCAAAACTTCGAATGTATATAGAAAAAATATTTCTATATATTCCTTATGTCTCCGCTATATACATATCCACAACAAAAAAATTTCTAAGTACAAAGTACTCCCCCCCGGTGCATGCTCCCGGTAATATGTACATATCAAAGTATACTTATTTGGCATATACATGTTTTCCCCCTTTTTGATAATAATGCCAAACACAAAAAAAATAATGTATACTTACATCTTATCAAAAAAGTTTTGATGGGTTTTCTTTACAGAATCCAAGAGGTTGTCCCACTCCTCTTTCAAGTTGGTAAGAGCAATATGCTCAAGACCGACTTGTGCATGCATGTCAAAGATATTATCTAACACCAAAATCTCTAGTGTTGCTACAAGTTGTTCAGCTTTGACAATATGAGTTTAAAAAAAATTTAGGTAAGGAGTGAGTTCTATTTGTAACTCTATGACCTGATCAATGATTTTCTCTTCTTGTTTTCTTAGATCTGCTATCAACCATCAGAGTTCCTAAACTTGGTGAATATGATTTAAGAAAGCATTCGACTCAATTATAGCTGCTTTTGTACTCAACTTTATTTCTCCTTCTAAACCTTTTATCTTTTCACTGACTTCTATAGTGAAGGTGTCTGAAGTGCAAAGCTTGATAAAAAATTGAAAGATTATATGAGTGATAGATTTTACCTCGATAATGACCTTAGATAATTTTACCTTTTTCAATGCCACTTCTATGCTAATCCTTTCTGCCAATTTGTCTCGAATCTTTGATTCTGTCCTTTCTTCTATTCTTTTGTCTGCATTTGTATCAGGGGCATTGATTTTGTCAGTGAGTGTAGCAAGTTGATCTATGATGGGAGTATTCTCATCAATATTTATCTCTGGTACTATCTATTGTAGAATATCCCTCACATCATGTAACACTTCTTTTCATTTGTGTTCTTGCCTTGACTTTTCTGGTGCCACTTTCCTTGAACATAGCTCCCCATATCTACTTAGTTCCTCGAGGCTTAGGGTTCTCAGGTCACATTCTAGCATAGTTATGACTTCATCAATGGTGACTGGCCCTTTTTCTTTCTTCTTCTTCTTCTTTTGTGCAAGAGGTGACTTCTTCTCACTAATAACAATAGCTTTTTCTCCACTTTTTAGAGTATCTTTCCCAATTGACACCATATCTTCCTTCTTTTGCTCCTCGGTAGATGGTGTGGGAGTCTCAGTTATAGTGTCAAGTGGGTTCACCTCAGTCAACTTTGTTCCTTCTAGTTCCTTTGTTTATGTAGACTGTGTCTCTATTTTGGTAGCTTCATTTGTATCTGTAGGTTGCTCAGGTCCTTGTATCCTTGTATCTTTATTTTTCTCAGGATGAGAAGCATCAAGTTGTACTTGTGAAAGTATTTCAGCTTCCTCTGCAAGTATAGGAATTTCACCTGGTAGAGATGTGAACACACTATCAGTGTCTAGTGCTTCATCTTTGTTTGGTGCAATAGTCACATCTTCATCATCCTTATCATCAGGATCACCGTTAGTGATGTCCTTAATGAGTACATCACCATCGATTTTCTTCTGCAAGTGGATCTTTACTTGATCCGGTGCATCCAATGAAATTCTTATTTCTTCCTTTTTTTTGGTGATATCAATTACCTCGGTAACTGATATACCGGTGTCCTTTAATTTCTTTCCCTTGTCATCATCAATGTAAATACCTTTACCTTTTGAACTGTGTCTCTTCTTAGACAATTTTAGGAATGCTTCCTGTTCAGCTTTCTCTTCTGCTTTCAAAATTGATGTCCATAGAGAATCACATGTGACATTCATATCAGCCACGTTCTCATCCATTATCTGCATAGCTCTATTCTTGACTAGAAATCTTGCTTGGTACTTTGTCAAGTATTCACTTACAACATCATAGCTGAAGTGTGAGGCTGCATGAACTAATGATCATTCTCTTTTTATTTTCTCTGTATCTAGTGCAATAGTCCATTTCTCATTTATTTTGTCATCTAGTTCCTTCAGTAATTGACATGCGAATTCCATTGGTACTCTCTTGAATTTAATCATCATCTGGATGATAGCATGTTCTAGCTTTGTCTTGTCCTCAATTGATATTTTGTCAAATTTGCCTATGCCTGGATCTGCAATATTTCCATTTTCAATTATATCTTCAATTATTTCTTCTATTGTACTTTCCCTGTTACGAACTATCTTGAATTGATTAGGATCATTTTCAGTGTCAGTCTCCTCTATATCTTCTTTACTTCTTATGTATTTCCTCTTTTTCTTCAGTGTCTCAACTACTTTCTTGTTCTTTATCTTTATGTATTTCTTTGTCGGTGTAGATGCTCTTCTTTTTGCTACTTTTACTGCTTCTTCTTTCTCGGTAGGTTGTGCTACAGTTGATGAACATGTCTTCATTCCTTCAGGTTTTGGTAATTGCATTTCCTGTTCAACATTGGTGGGAGGAACGGGTGTGGGATCCTTTTCTTTGTCTGACTCGGTCTCTTCACTATCATAGGGCTTCTCAGCCAACTGTAATTGACCTTCGGTTGTTTCTTTAACCTGTGACTCCACAGATGAGGCAGATGCATTTCCATATCTTGCTGTGAGATCTTTTCTCATTTTCTTCACCCTTCTAGACATTTTTCCGATCTCTATGTCTATAGCGATTCATGACTTAGCTTCCTCATATTTGCCAAACCTAGTGGCAGTGATATCTATCAGTAATGCTAGCAATGCATTAATATATTTCAAAGTGAAATCGTAGTTCATTTCATATCCCATCGGTGCCATCCATTTTGTTCTCGGTTCTACTACCTTTATCATAGAGTGGTCTATGCTGACTACAAAACATATGTCATCTTCAAATTTACTCACTAATTCCCTTGGAATTCTACTCCTTTGATGCATTTTTGTCTAAAATTCTTTAAAATATGCATCAAATTCCTTATTTAGATTATCTCCTAGAATTTTCATCATTTCACCAATTTGTGCAGTTATCGGTTTATCTGATTGCCAGTTTACCTTACCAATACTAGGTACATATTTTCGCAGATAGAAAAATGTACAGACAAGCAGTGATCTGTACTTACATGTGTTGGACTTCTTTGATCTTATTGTCTTCATATTCTCTTGTAGTTGGTGTAGTAGCAGTTCGACAAGATCTACCTGGTGATCTTTCTTCACAATTTTATATGCCATGTCCACGGAGCTGCATGGAACACTGTTTAGTCTGCTAGATTGAAATATCTTGTACCCAATGACATGTGCTGCGAATTTTACTGCTGGGTCTTTGATGGTTGATATTTTTAGTGCCCTACCGTCCCATTGAGCTCCAGTGTTCTTTTCAACGTTGGGACGAGATGAACTTTGAAAGGCTTTTGCTTTGTCAGTTGTAGGGTACCCAGTAACCCTACTGATAATCTTCTTTGTGACCTCAACAAGTTTGTCCAGCCAGAATTTTCCATCATGAAATCTACTCAATACAATTCTTGTCTAGTCAATTTTGAAAGATTGTGGGTAGTGCATGACGCATGATAACCCCGAGTTCTCAATCTCCTCATATTCGGATTTTGTCATGCCCATAAATTTATCAACCAAAAACCCAACAAATTTTTATTTTTTTTAAGTGAAATGAAATGTCGTTCAACGGTTAAGTGTAGGTTGACATCAGTTATGTTGGGAGCAATCTAGGATCAAGTTTATAACTAAAGTTGTAAGAGTCGGGTTCAAAGGTGGAACCCTAGAGTATACAGTTTCCAATAAGGATTTATGTTCCAGGTGTACTCACAGTACCTAGGGTATTAAATATACACTTAAGCCCAATGATACTATACCCTCAAAAAATATCTGATAAGGTTATGATTCTCGATAGGTTTCAATCCAACTGTAGGATGATTAGTCCTACGGTGAAGGTTCAAGGGATAACTACGTTAAGGATAGGATTCCAATTAACATATGGCAATGAACTTTATTGGTGTTATTCCAGATACAATGTTATCTAGTTGAACCAAGGTTAACGTACCTACCAAACTTTAATTTCATTATGGAAGTCAAATCATAGATGAACGCTAGTTATTCCAATATTTTCTATTTGAGCCTAATGTCAAATGACATGTGTACATTATTCTCTAGGATCATACGTTAATGTGGATTTTCATATCTAACTAATAGTTAGACAAGGTTATTATCATAATAACAACTTATTTCTTATTGGCATAGTTTCAATTAGGTTTACTAAAGATTTAAGATCTTCCATCTATATTATTCGTATACTATTCCATGTTAATATTTCCATATAAATTTGAATTAGAGGCCCAAAAATCATACATAGAATATAATTCTATCAACCAATATAAATTAACAATTAAAAGACATGCACTATAAAGTTCACCGATTAATTTATTAATTAGAATATCACCTTAGCACTAATCTATTAATTATTAATATTAAATTTATGTATAAATGATTATACCAAAATAAGATCAATAGAATATAAATGATTAACTAAAATAAGACTAATAGAATAACAAACCAAGATCAAAAGGAAGACCTTTTAATCCTACAACTTAATTTATTATATATGATTTCAAACACATTATTCCAAATCTATTAATTAGTGATAAGTTACTTTTTATAAAAAAGAATTTAATCACCAAGTAAACTTAGTATTTAACCAATTAAAAAAAATAATTGCTAGCTAAAAGGACAAGTCACATCCTACAAGTAATTCCACTAACCTGTCCTATCAATCCTACCAACCTACTCATCTACCCTAAACACCCTACTAACTATCTTATCCCAACACATCACATCCTAAAGTGGGCGCAAATCTAGGAGGGGAATGGAGTGAGGACAAGATAGAGGGTCCCACCACACATGAAGGAGATTTTCGTAGGTTTCAAGGGCAGCAAAAGGGAAGGTTATTAATTTAAGCTCGTGCAAGTCAACAAGGGGTACACTACTTATTCATGTAATAGAAGTGGGGAATTATGCATGGCAAGGAGGAAGGCTGTTTATTTACTAAGACATGATGCCAGCAAGGTTACTTTAATATTGCATCCACTTGCTTTCCATATCCTATGCAGGATTCGAGGGAAGTGTTTAATTAATTTTTTATTTAAATAAAGTAATATAAGGATGGGTAGATTTGGAGGGGGGTCCCACTAGCTTACATAGGATAGAGTATGGCTTAATGACATTGTTTTATAACCTTGTATTATTAGGAATTAGTGACTAAAAGTTGGGTTAGGCTAAGAGTTTAGGTTTATGTTAATTTTAATCAATAACATAATGAAATGAGGAGGTATATTCTCTGTGGTATGGGAATAATGTCATTCCCATACAAATTCCAGAGAGCAATTTGCTCTTGAAAATCTGGGAAATGTCATTGTAAAAATATGATTTCTCCTTCCATTCCTTTGCTTGTTTATTTTTTTTGAGATCTATTTAAATGCTTTGATTTACTAGTGTCTTATACTAAGGAGATTTATAGGTTGAATATTATTTGTAAGAGATTTCTACATAGCAATCCAATATTTCATTTGTTCATTGCTTTATACTACAATTTGGAGAGATTTAGAGGTTGCAATGTTGTTCTCATCTAAGTATAGTTTCTATTGAGTTTGAAGATTGTCTAAGATAAGATAGAATGTAATGAACATAAATAATTTCAATCAATACATTAAGAGATTTCCAAATATTCATTTCAATGAAATTTTACTTCCTATAACCAATACATTGTTTTCTTCTTTGTCAACGTGGAAAAACATTTAACATGAGAGATTCACACCTCCATTTCAAATAAGTAGAATGCATCAACATGATAGTAAGGAATCCTTATTTAAATTTCAAACCAATGAAATAAAATTTGGTAACCATACATGAATGAAAGTATCAAAAAAATTAACATGATTTTCTCAATTCCATTACAATATGCAATTTCATGGTGCTCCAATGAAGAGAAAGAGAACACTACTAAAATCCTCAAGTATGCTCCTTCTACAAGGAGAGGTTTCTTCATTACAATATGCATCAAAAGGAGGATCTTACTACAAAGATCAACCAAAACAAAAACATATGGTGTTTCCATACAAACACATCCAAGGAATGAACTCCTTCAAACTTCTTCTACATGAATCAAGACATCAATACTTGCAAAAAGGGGAGAACCATGGGATGCTCACCTCCCAACCTAGGTCTCCATGAGACCACCCTTGAGCTTGGAGAACCAAGGCTAAATAGGTATGCTTCAACAAAAAAAATGCTCACAAAATACACATATGCATATACAATAATTTACTCCCTCCCAAGGCTACACAAATGAGTCTTACAAGCTCATTGAAAGAGGGTGAAGGTGGGCTTGTCTAAGGGGATAATGCCATGGTATTCAACATTTCTCAACATGAGTATTTCATTCCCTCTTCAAGGCTACATAAACAAAACTTCCATACACATACTTTGTTCATCTACATCCTCAAGATGCAAGGATACCAATGGCTTCAAGGTGCCCATACACCATGAATTTGTCCCTCTTCTCCAAGAGAAGAAAATCTCACCACATGGAGAGCCCAACTAACCCCTTCATCCAAAGGCCACTTCTTCCCTTCCCAAAGGGTGAGTAATGCCTCACTCCCATGAATAAGAACTCCCTCATTCAAGCAAAATAAAACAAGAAGGAAACATGAATTCAAACCCAAATCCCATCCCTTACAACACAATATCACAACAAGAATAAAATTCATATGCATGAGAGAGCAAGAATACATGCTAATCTATTGAACAAGTAAGAAAACTTCCATGGAAGTGAGTAACCAACCTTCACAAGTGTTATGGAAATTGAAATTTGAGAAGAGTTAATCCACCTATCCTTCCTCAATCCAAACCCTAATGTCTCTAAAAGTAGAGAGTGGGTGAAAACCCACTAACTCTACCAAGGGCCTCTAAAAAGGCCTCCAATTTTGACCCACCCACCATCAATAAATGCAGACTTGACCCTATGGTCCTATTGCTTTTTCCTTGTCCCCCATGATAAATGCATGATTGAAAGGAAAGGGTGGAGTTGGGTAAGGGTCAAGACCTATCCAATTTCGTAGCTAAGGGTAAATGGGTGTTAAAATGGGTTACCAAGGTCACTAGAGAATTATGGACATGCTCAAAACCTTTCTAACCCATACCCCTATCACTTAGGTACTTAAATAATGCCAAAAATGACCCTTACAACCCTTTATTGGCCTCTAGAAGTGGCTAGAAACAAGGATGAATTTAAATAAGCACATAACAAGTGTTAAGTGACACTAACGATTACACATTACATACAAAATGTCATGTCCTGAACGACAACATGAAGTTAACTAATAACACACATGCAAAATTCACATTTACAATGAGTTCACAATACAATGAGGCTTTTAATCCCATATCAGATTAAACCTTGGCTTACTCAGTTCACATATATTTAACCTTGGTTCTCCGAATAATTCCATGGTTCTCTTACCTACACACTAAACATCGAGCATCAGTAGTTCAAGGTAGTAAAATCACATAAAATATACATATTTAATTCATGATTTAACAACGTAATCTATCTGCAGAATTCAATCCTAATTGAAAATTTTTCATTCAATAATGTTTAAACATCATAATTATATAATCATCATGACATGTCATCCGTGAAGTAATCAAGTCTATACATGGTCCAATATTCTCATCAATTCACATTACTAACATGCATAATCAAAATCACGATATGCTCTAGATTCTAATACACATCATAATGTAATCCACATAGCATAATAATCATCATCAAAATATAGTATCTCGAGTCTCTATGAGGATAAATCAACAAGTGTGTCAATGTATCAAAATGCAAATAAGGAAAGATGCTATGATGGGTTGGGGTGAGGCCTCATAGATTTTAACTTTCCATCCGGTCCACAAACTTGTTGATAAGAAGCAATGGTCTCAAAATCACCTACTTCTCTGATTTTGTAGTGAATATAGGCCCTAAAGTCTTTTGTTAACAAAACCCTATTTGGAATACTCGAAAATACGCCCATATCATTTGTTTGTACTGCAACCTTGGGATGTGGTTTGAATTTGGCCTTGGCGAAATTAGCCCTAACAATTAATTCTACTTCCTCCTCAATGTTTTGCAATTTTCTTGCAGTCGATGTTGATGCCATAAATTTTTTCTAGGGTTTCAGAAAGCAATAGATTACCAGTGTTCAGTGGGAAAATGAACTTACTTGATATTGTCAAAGAATTGTTGTCAGTTTGATCTACAGTAGCTTTGAATCTTTTTTGGAAAATCTTTAGCTCAAAGTCTTCTCTATAAAATCTCTATTCTTCAAAATTGCAATGTAATAATGAACTCTGTTTCCATGTATTTATAGACTTTTTGATATTCCCACTCAAACTTTGGTGCATTAAATGCGTGACCTAACTTTTGATATGAAACAATTGTCAGCTCGGTAATGTCTACAATTTCCTTTGCTTGGTTAACATAGAATTTCCTAATCGGTTTGCACTGTTGTCGGTTAACCTTGTATAGTGATTACCGATGGTTAATCAATTCTCATTTCTTCTTTTACCAACTATGTGACATTTGTAAACTTATAACACATAAATGATAGTGCATCTTTATTCATGCAGATTTGGTATTTGTACATCATATATAAGGAACTATATGTAAAATGTGATCATTTAAAAATGTCAGTTCCATACATACCTTTGTCTTCTTAAGTGGAGGTATCGATGTCACCCAATCTAGTGGATGGGGTTTCACCAACAGTGTTACTTGACTCAGCATTCTCATTAGATGCCTTCTTCCACATTGTGTTTCTTAACTTCATGATTTCTACAATGTTATATCCACTCTCAAATATATGGTTTTCATCTAGTGCTGGGTCTCTATAGTTCTTGCTTAAATGACTGACCTTGTGACAGTGCATACATGTCATTCCTGCATTTGTCCAATTTCTTGATTGTCCAATCTGACTCTTTCTATAACAGTTTGCTGCAATATGTCCATACCGACCACATACAACACAATTAGTCCATGTATTATAATCCCAAACATATGAGTTACCTTGTCTCTTCAGTTGATATGGCTTTCGTTGTAGTTTCTCTTTAGGTGTCTAGACTTGTTTCATTTTTGCCTTGCAATCCCTTGCAGTGTGTCCATGCTTATTACAGGTATAGCATATTTTCTCCTCAGTAGTATTATTAGCAATGTCATTCTTCTTAGATCTGCATTCATAAGTTGGATGTCCAAACTTACCATAGTAATAACAATATCCATTGAATTTAGGAATGACAGGAGGTTTACCTTGTGCTTTGCTTCTGCACACATTAGATGTATGTCCTAGTTTTCCACAATGATAACATGTCAACACTTTAGGTTTCTGACTTTGATTTTTGTTGACTTTTTTAGCTTGTTGTGATGATTCTCCTTCACCAGTGTAGTCTATACCGACTCTACTTCTGAATCTTCTCTGATTAGTTAGGAAATCATCAATCTTTTTAGAACCGTCCTTAGCTATCTTCATCATTTCATTATGTTGCTTTTGTATCTTTATTTCATTTCTCAATTTTTCATTATCTTCTCTGAGTATTGCAACATCTTCAAGTTTTCTTGATAATTCTCCATTTACTCGGTTCATTTCTTGATAAACTGTCATCATCTGATTTGATACTTGGAAGTGACGATCAGTGAGTCTCTATATTTTACTTTCTTTTGCTTGGAGTTGTTCAATCATTAGTCTTTGGTCTTCAATAGCCAAATTCTGATCTTGTTCAGCTTGTCTAGCATTGTTCATGATTTCCACCATTCTCACCATCTGAGATTCATGACTAATTTGAAGTTCTTTCACTTTCTCAAATCGATGCTGATTCTTTTTAGACAAGTCAGAGATTATGCTTTCAGATCTGTTAGGGATCCTTCTAGAGCTTGATCCAATATGATCAAATATTTCATCAATAGGTTCTTCATGATAACTAATTTCATTCTATAGAATTGCAAGATTCTTCTTTTCAACTAGTAATTTCTTCAGTTCTTCATTGGATTGTTTATACTATTCCACAAACATTTGTATTTGTATCTTCTGGTTCTCAATAGTCTTGTCAAACTTGTATCTCTCCATGACTTAGATCTTTACCCTTCAGTGGTTAGAGTATTCAACAAGAGAACTAAGCTCTAATACCAATTGTTGGAATTAGGAGAGATAGGTACTAAGAGGGGAGGGGTTAATCTGCGAGTTCAAAATTTTACTTGTAGAACCTTTCAGATCTATAACTGTGTATAGTGATAACTGATCAAAATAACTTGAATCTAATTGCATAAATCAATCATCTAGTTAACTTGAGAAAGTAAACAACATGAAATCAATATGAGAATCACATAACACAAGTATTTTGGTAACACAGAAACCCTTGTAAGAAGGTAAAAACTATGGTGGGGATGACACCCACAAATTCTTCACTACTGCAGATAGAAAAGGTTTGCCTGTTAAGGCTACAAGTTTTGATCACTTCTAGTGATCTTACCCTTTTAGGAGTAACATATTAGATTAGCTAGATCTACCGAGTTATAGGATTTTGACAACACCAATGAAGTGTGTACTCGGTTAAGAGATTTACATAAGACTGTTAAGTCTACTCTGTTAAGAGATTTTATCAAAAACTCTATTACAATTGTCAGAAAGTAATAGGTAGTTATTTGCTAGTTGACAACTCAATTGTCTAAAATAGATCTATAAGTGCTCATTAAAATATCACCTTATTTGTGATGATTTAGTGCTTTGTTCTACTCAGTAGCCTTCTTTGATTCTGCTCAATTTGATAAGTTATGTACTCTGTTCTACTTTGTAAACCGATTGACTTGAAGTTAGGCAATGGCTTCAAGTGCTCCATGATTCATATATATCAGTTCACCAACCTCATAAAAATGATGCCAACATACAAAATATATAGTGTTCTACTTTTTCTGCTTTAGAAAAAATTAGGTTACAAAAATAATCATAACCCTAAGATCTACGGTGCAAAATTAACCTAGATCAACTATTACAATAAGATAAACATTACATTTAATGAGTATCTTTTACAATAAATGCTCCTCAATCTTGGTAAACCATTTTATGATCTATTGTAACTATTTGCATAGAAGAATGTGCCATTTCATATTACTATGCCATTTTTTGTGATCATCGATAAACACTATATAAACTACTTGGTGTATACTGTGATTCTTGGTGTTTACTATTCATTGGTGTCGGTGTCGCTGGTGCTCGGTAAACTGTGTGATGCTCGGTGTAAAGGCTTTACCAACTGCTCTATCTTACTTCTAGTTATCGACCAACTCAATATAAGTGACCGACCGACATCTTTGATATCCTTTGATACTAATGACAACCTTTAAATGCTCAATAGTGGTAAAATGTTTATAGATCCATGTAAACAATTTGCATAGAGATATGTACGATTATTGATTACTATGTTATTTCCTGAACAACTCGGTAAACACTACATTCTCTCTTCAGTGAATAACCTGATGCTTGGTGTGTAGAATTCTCTGTGTTCACTGACTTGGTGCTCAGTATACTCTAACGCTTGGTAAACATACTAGGTTAAACCTGTATACATTTAGCTTTAGGTTCTTCCTTGTGACTGATTGGTATGAAGGCTTTGTAAGTTCAACTGAATAGCTTCTATAGCTTCTTATTCCATCCTTTACCAACTAATCTTAGTTGATACTAATGACAACATTTAATGCTCAAATAGAGATAACAGTAGTATTAACTATTTAAATAGTCACTTCACCTCCTTCCTTACTATGAGGAAAAACTCACAAGGCTTATTGGGTGTGATTGTGGTGGCTTTTTCTTTTGATATTTTGATAAATTGGATCAATTTTCATGTTGATGTGGATTTCCTATTAAAAATACCCTAAGGGGTCTCATTATTTTTACTATTGAGGTGTTCTCATGGTCGTATAGTGAGCCCCTAGTTCTCATTTTTTATATCAAGTTCATTTTATAGGCCTTATTTTTCAAACTTGGACAAATTTTTCAAATGGAGTCCATTTTTGGAAAACCATACATCTTCTAAAAACTATTTTCACCAACATCACTATGGTTGAGGTTGTTTTCACATATTTTTATTTTTGATAGTGATTTTAATTCATTAAAGTTTGATATTGGTTTTAATTCATTCTTATGAACAAATGGGTTGATTGTTGAATTATGAGGATAGTTTGTTGCACTCTCTAGTTTCATAATGAACTTTCCTTAAATAGATTTTCTAAATCCATTCAATGATCATAAATTAAAATTTGATATAGATAATATTTTGTTGAAATTGTAATTGAAGAAAATAAAATTTGACAAAGGTATTGAACCCATAGGTGTTGCAAAAGGAGGAAACATATTTCTGCAAGAGATGAAACTGTTTTTACACTCACTATGTAGCTTTCTCCTTATTTGAGATATCATGTTCTATTATGTATAAATCATAATTAAATATAGACTACCTTATAGACTTTCTTTGGTAATCCTGATAAGATGAGGCAATGTAGATTGGAGAACGAAGAAATGAATCTAGATCCTATGTATTTTGACAATATTCATAATTTCTTCACAAATATTTACTCTGTGAGATTACAATTGAAATAATATAGGATTACAATAGAGTATTATTTCAATTGATCTCTCTATTCTCTCAAAGCTAGGTCCTAATTATTCAATATCTATTTTTTCATTTTATGCTACTATGGATGCTCTAGGTAGTTCCTCTTGGTACACTCATTATATAGGTTTCTCCTGATTTGCGATATCATATTATATCATGTAAAAAATCCTAATGAAAATAGGACTACATTGGATTTTATTTTCTAATCCAGATAAGATGAGGAATTTTAAATTGGAGAATGAACTAGTGATTCTAGAGGCTAGGTATTTTGATAATGTTCATTATTTTTTCACAAATATTAAGTCTCTAAGATTGTGGTTGAAAGAATGGAAAATTGCAAAACAGGATGAATAATTTATTCTCTCTATTCTCTCTAAATTAGGGCTTTATTATTTGGTATTTATTTTATCATTTTATACTATTATGGATTCTCTAGTTAGTTAACATAGTATACCTTCTCTTGATGCTTTTGTGGAAAAAATTATAATAGAAAAAACAAAGTTAGTGCAAAGGGGTACATTGGCACCTCCAAGGTCTAGAGAACTTCTTGCAAGAGATCCACATGCAAAGGTTTCAAGTGGAAAGACAAGAAACATAACAAGGAGTCTTAGTTTGAAGAAAAAGTTAAGGAATCTCCTTCATATCCTAGTCTTAAGTCCAAGACCTCTTCTGAAGAGAAATCATCACAAAAAAAAGAAAATAAATTGTGCTTACTACATTAAATTAGGAGATGATAAGAATTGATGTTTTGATTAAGGGAAAAAATAGGTTTTGGAGGGGCCTCAAAACCCATTACAAAAAGTTACAAGAGATAAACATTAGAGTCAATTGAAACAAAAAAGTTTTGGAAACAACCCAAACCACCAGAACCCAAAAAACCAACAACCAGCACCAACTAAAGACTAGACAAAAAAACAAAAGGTCAGAACAAGAACCAGACACAGACAAAGAGGCATAAAGAAGAGCCAGGGAACAAAAATAAGCTTAGGGTAACTCAATCAAAGTAGCTACGACCTTTTCTTCCACAATGGTAATTTTCTCCACCATGTTCTTGAGGTTTTGAATTTCCTTTGGCACAGAGGTAACATTCTTCTTGAGACTCGTACGGGTATGTTTTCGTAGACCTTCAATGATACCAACATCCAAATCATGCTCAATCTATGTTAGGCCATTTTCCTGTCATAGCCAAAAACCTAAGAAAATGGTCTCATCCTTCTAAAACCCTAAGAAAGTTGCCTTGCCTTACTATAGACTTATTTTGGCTAGTTAAGAATGTGTAGGATGTTTAATGGCTTACGCCCTTAGCCAGGGGTATTTTTTAGTGTGTGCAAGCTCCATTCAAGATCACATGTGCTAAATTACAAAAACCAGGGAGATATAAAATATTTTGAGGTCTGGGAACTAGGGTTTTATGTCATGTCTGGGGGCTTCATGAAAATTGTTTAAGTCCAAAAACCCTAGCTTTGTTCTTTTTCCCCGTTACCTTTTTTAGCCACTTAAGTCCCCTTTATGCACATTTTTTATTTTCTTGTGTGGTGGTTAAGTCTTTTATTTAGTGATTGGGCAACTGAGTGGTCTCGTGTTCTCTTGATTCTGGCAGTTTGTATCTTAACATTCAGTGAATGAGCGCAATGGTTATCTCTAGGTTGCCAAATGAAATAGTTAAGTCTAGAAACATTCTGAGATTTAGTGATGACCATCGATTTATGTCTTGATGAACGAATGGAATTTATTCTCATGATTTTACCCCGAGTTAAGAATTGATCCAGCAACCTAGTGAATGCTTTTAGTCACGTATTCTCCAGATGACTTAGGGTTAAGAAAGGCTTGTTGTGGTTAAGGAGTAAATAACAAGAAGATTTGATGATGGTCGCATCGCCTTAATCTCAAGTTGTCCATCTGTTAACCCTTGCGGGACTACAATGGCCATCCAATCAAAGGAGGGACCAAAGACAATGGAAGTGGGGTCAAGTTTCATCTTTAAACAAGGACCCCCTAATGAGATCTAATAAATCGATGTGCCTTAGCTTGACTTCAATGATAGTTTCCTTCTTGTGGGGATGCGACATTATGACATGTATCCAAGGTGATGTCACACAGCTGTGGGTCCAAAGTTCTTAGACCACCATGTGTTTCTTTTCAGGGTGTGGTCACTACTTTCATAAAGGGTAAAGATCTGACAGGTGCAGGAAGATCTAACAATGGTCATGTTGCCACAAAGGAAAGGTGCTTGATGGTTAGTCATTATGGTATTATGACAACCGTTCGATTTGCTTTAAGTGAAAGATAGATAAAGTAGTGGGTCCTCATGCCAAGTGTTTTTGTGGTGCCTATTTCTAATTAGTTGCCAGGGATGGTGATGAGGATCTTGTCAGGGGAGTCTGAGATGCTATAGTTTTCAAGTCATCGTAGATCTTTTCTTGATCTGACAATTGTCACATTTCCTCGAAAAGAAGATGCACGAGGTTTTAACCAATGTGACATTGTGACAGTCATTGATTCTTTCTTTAGTCAAGATCGATGGTCCTATTTTAAAGACCGATGAGGGCTTGGTTGACTATTACCAGTTTTTGTGGATCATCTGATATGTTGGGAGAGGGTAGAGATCAATGATAGTGTTTTAAACTTGTCTCATTGAACATTGCCACCATAAATTTGAAATATTTAAGGGTTTTATGTGAGTAAAGGGTTGGTTATTTATTTCTTGGGTGGATGATCTACCTGATTTGATCTTGTATACTATAACAGTATAGTCTAGAAGTGATGCTTGTCTACGGAAGATGTCTATGCCATGAAAAATGGGTGAATCAGTCACTCAAATTTATGATGTAGGTGAAGTAAACAAGGAGATGAAATGATGCAATTTCCAATCTCTATTGTACTAGTTAATATTTTAGCCATAAATGAAGATCAATTTGGACCTGATTGCTCCAGATTTCTTGGCATGTCATTTTTGTAGTAAATTTCTTGATTGTTTGGTTGGTATGGTTGTTGAAACCCTAGTTCTATCCTAGCTATCCAAAGCTTGTTGCATCCTTTCTTGAGGATTCCAAGATAGCTAGTGACTATATATAGTAGTCTGATGTGTTTTTCAAAGGATGGTGAAATTGGTAACTCAATAGAGAGCTTTGATCTAGGGTTTTTGGTTCTAGCATTTTGTCATTTTCAATGTATTGATACTGAAAATTTTAATGAGAATACACTTGAATTCCATCTCAGATTTGTGAATGTCTTCTTGTTTGATCTTGGATTCTTATATGTTAATGTTGCAAGGTAGGTTAATATATGGTTTACAAAGTAAATTGTGAAGTTTTTTCTTGAGTTCCTTCAATGAAGGATTCAATTCTTAAGTATAGATTCAGAGAGTTCATAGTTCTTGTGAGAATCTAATGTCTAAATGTGAGAGTGAGAGGAATAATAGACAAAGCACTTATTCTAGATTTGGGTGTGTTTGAATTAAATTTTATGTTGAGGTATATTGTAGTTGACTCTTTGACCTAGGATAAGACACTGATCTATTCTCATGAAGCAGTTCTTCATCATCAATCAACATATAAATGATAAAAACTTTAAATAAATGTGTCAAGGACATTAATGCTTGATATTTATTGATTCCTTTAAGAAGTGAATCAAAGGTATACCTGCCTAAGCATTAAAGCTCAAAATGTAGGAGGATCATTCTCTTGATCCTTGTTAATTGGCCCTTTTTCTTGTCAGATTTGGAGTGGTGATAGAGTCAGTGACATTAGTTTGTCAATCAAATTGTAAATCTACAAGTTGAAAGAAAAGGAACCAACAATCTACATAGTAGATTTCACCTGGTAAACCTGCTCCATCCTAGTGGCGAGATGCTTCATATTTTCAATAGAAAATTTTATGCTATCATTAGGGATATTTTTAGTGGTGATTATTCACCAATTGGTGACTATATCCCATAGGGACTATATAAATTAGCAAAAACTGCATAGTATAGAGGTTGACTGGTTCGCCCAAATTCTATAAAAGACATGTATAGTGGTCGGCTTGTTCACCACTATTTGTACGTAATTTTACTACCATAGTTGGGTTGTTTGTCCATTTTTCTATAGTATATTTTACTATTATTCACCATGGATTAAGGAAGGGTGTATTTATCGAGGATCACCATTCGCCAAATGCTCATTGTCCCAAGTGGAAGTTTTATTTGCACTAGGACCCAATTCGCTATGCATTATAAATAATCGTATCCTAAATTTCTGCCCTATTCACCTAGTCAATTACATGAAATTACGCGGGGTTCACCAAATATTAGTTGGTATCATATGCAATAGTCAGCCCATTCACCAAAATTGAAAATAAGCATTTGTATATAAGGATAGTTTCAAGAGATTTAGTAGTACAAAAATTCAATTGAGTTTGAGCTGACAATTGCGATCGGTAGTGAACCGGAATGAGTCTGTATTATCTTATACAAGTAAAATTTTATTGCATCCTTAATTTGTTGGAGATGTCATAATAAAAGTTAAACAAGAAGAGGACTCTTGAAGGTGGAGAAATCCAAGAGAGGCCAACGAAATGCAAAAATATATCTTCATACTTTGGTAGGGGTAGACACAATGGTGTTGGTCAAAGTGAGGAAGGTACATCATTAGAGGAATCCATACAACTTCAAGGTTCTCAACCTACACACGAGTCTATTCAAAAAATTGGGGAACCTAATAAATCTGGTGATGAAGTTGCAGAACCGGATATATCTGATGAAGATGACCTTGAAGAAGAATTTCAAGTAAATAACCAATACCAGGATGATTTGATCGACTTTGGTAATGATGATGGTTCAATTAACAGTAACACTAAAGGGAGAGGAAAATCAAAAGAAAAAACTGATCTTGAATGGGAGATGTCCAGGAGATTTAAATTTGATTGGGAGGAAAAGTATCCATTCATTGAACCTATGGACAATACAATTGTAGGTGAGCCGCCAGTAGAATACAGATGTACGATTTTTAGTTGGAAGTATAAAAAGGAAAAGCATTTGCAGCTTAAACTAGACACCACAAAGAAACATGTTCGTAAAGTTTACGAAACTGAAACTGTAGATGGGAAGGAAATAAGGACACATTTGGCACTTAGAATTAACTTGGAATAGGCATTATTGAATGCAAGAATAAACTAATTCGCTGTTTGTGGTCATTTTTTGAATTCTCAAATTAGAAAACTAATTCCCATTTTGGGCCAAATGCTTGCATTAGTTAATTCTGAAAAAAAGGTGGAATTAAACTTATTCCAAGAATAAGCTTTTCATGGATTTGAAATTACATCAAAATGTATAAGTTTTTCAGGTCCGTGCGTGAACAGTTAGGGAAATTATAATCTTATTTTTTTATAATCTTGTTTTTTTTACAAATTTTTTTTATAATTTAAACTTTTTATAATTTTTTTTTTAATAATTTTTTTTTATAATTTTTTTTATAATCTTATTTTTTAAGTTAATAATACATATTTTAATTTAAAAATATATAAGTTAAAAATACATATATATTTTAATTAAAAGCCCAACAATGAAAAATGATAAGTTCAAAAATTAAAAATTAAAAATTAAAAATTAAAATTAAAAAATTAAAAATAATTCTTATTCCAATTTCACATTATGGGATCCAAACGCAGAATAGATTATTCCAGCTTTAGTTTTGAGGATTAATTAATCTGAGAATAGGGTCCTTATTCTAGAATAGGCCTATTCTAGATAAGTTAATTCCATGCACCAAACGGGCCCTAAAAGTGGTAAGATATTAAAAAAAAAAGAGCAATGTCAACATAAAAAGAATGCTCAGGAATATTTTTTGTTTCAGAAATTTAAGTTGAATCCTCGTGAAGTTCAAGGTTCTATTAATGCTATTTTTTGCAAAAGAAAGTGAAGTAGAAGAATGTGGAAAAGTTGTTCAGTTAAGTAATGTTTTCCATATTTTGAGCAAAGGGCATCCAATGAAAGACTATCTAGAAATGAGTGGTTTGTTACACTTTCAAAAAGTTCCTAACTACCCTTTCACTCATTGGTCAATAAATAGTGGATGGGAATGGGCAAGTTGTATTTCCCAGGTTGAAATAGAGGATGTACAAAGAAAAATAAAAGAGTCAAACTTTATTGCATTGTCCTTAGATGAAGTTATGGCAATAGATAATACATCATCGATATGCATGCATGTTTATATTATACAGAATAATGTCTGCCAACCACATCTACTAACTGTTGCAAAATTGAGCGACAATGCAATATCAGAAACTTTATTTGAATTAGTAAAGAGGAATTTAATTGAATATGGAGCTATGGATGAATTGACAATAGAGAAGAAGTTGATCTTTGTTGGAGCGGATGGAGCTTCAGTAATGCAAGGTCATAGGAATGGTATTTTCACAAAGATGCAGGCTTCTTGTTCACCATATGTTGTTAGCATTCACTGTATGGACCACAGGATGAATCTTGCTTTTAGAGTTGTGAAGAAGTTTCCTTTAGTAAATAAGGTTGAAGATTTAGTAAGAGAGTTGCACTCATATTTTTGTTGAAGTCCCAAACATTTTAGGGAATTTGAGCACTTTGCTGATGGAATTACCAATGGAAACAAGCCTCTTAAAGATGTTGATACCAGATGGATCTCTTTGGATCACTAGTACAATTGGAACTTGTTTTTGATGAACAAATAGTCAAACTTTCTACCAATATTGGTTGAATGATCTCTGAAAGGTCCTGGCGCTATTTTCCTAGTTGAACTTTTGACATATTGTTGTTAATGAAGAATGTTCTACGCCAATCTTGGTTGAAACTGACATCTAAAATTGGCAAGTTTATTCAACAAAATTGTGACCATTGTTGGTCAAAATGTTTGGCCTACCCAAACAGGATGCCAAACCCATGACACTAAATTTTGACACAGAATGGTCGATATGTATACCACTCTCGATGAGGGTTTCGACCAAAATTAGTCAAAATTTAGACCAATGTTGGTCGAAATGTTTGGCCCGTGCGACCAGGATGCCAAACCCACAATGCTAAATTTTGACACAGAATGGTTGATATGTAGACCATTCTTGGTGAGGGTTTTGACTAAGGTTAGTCAAAATTTTGACCAAATATGGAATGTTAAAAAAAAACACCTAAAGATAAATATCCAGAGTAATCACAAATGACATCTTGGTTAGTGATTAGTCTAGATATTTATCTTCAGGTGTTACTTTGCATTAATATATATCATTGTGTATTTATATATATCATTGTGCATTTTGTTATGTTACTTTACTATAAACCTTATGGACTTATTTGATACCACTATGATGTAGAGACATCATGGGCCCATTCACAATCATGTCAAAACTCTTCATTTCCCCTTCTACAACATGCAATCAGCAATGTCTTTCAAGACAAATCTCCACTTCTTTATGGAAGATATATCTTCACATCATCACTCACAACTCAAATCCCTATTCCAAAATGTCTTCTCCAATTGTATCACTCTCCAAGACCACTCAACTTATCCCACTACTCTGATCACAACCTTTGAATTCCAAACAACATTCCCTCTAATCTGTAACTCCTAATTGCATACCTTTGATCACACACTAACTTTGATTGTATTTAATAAATTGACTGATTACATACCCCATTTCCCTATGACAACACACTCAAATCGTCAATCACTCTACCTCCTTGAATCTTTACACCCTTATCTGATCATACTCAAGATAGTACCCCATACCCTCACAAGTATTTTAACAACTCCAAACTCTTTCAACAAGTAATCTCCTAATGGATAGTCAATGTCCCCTATGAAAATATCTTTAATCAGACTCTTATCTTGAATGAATTCGTAATACACAAATTCACCATTAAACCTTCCCATTACCCTATGAACGTTTGGAATAGTTTGCAAAATTTTTTGGATATCTTAATTTGTTAATACTAAATGGAATTAAATTCCACAAAATCCAAAATGACTATGATTCAATGCTCTAACATCTACAATAAATGGTTCTCCAAAAATATACCATATAGACCTTAAGAAAATGTTGGAACAAGACTGTTTAACTGAACATAATCATGAAATATTGCAGAAAACCCAAACTTCATTAATCATAGACTGATTACATCAACTTCCTTACCCATTCTTAAAAAAATAAAAAAAACCAAAAAATCAGGATTGTTAAATGATTTAGCATTCAAAACATTATGGCTAAAACTATACAGAGTGATAACATGTTATGGCATGTCATTACATTTAGACTCATCACAAAAGTAGAACAATAGGTGAAAGACTATTTTTACAAGACTTAAGTTGAAGATAAGGGAAAACATGGAAAATAAAGAACATAAGGACAAATATCCAAGCCAGAAAGTGTGTAGTTCTACTGGAGGCTACACTATCGAACATGACAGTGCATAATGAAGAGTTTTTATAATGATTATGATGGGATGACAAGGGAAGAGAATGAAAATTTCTTTTACACCAAATAAAAGTGGCAAACATGAAAAGGGACAACCTTCATGATGGCTGGCATCAACCAAGCACACCAACCATTTGACACATTAGATAGCACTTTGTGGAGATTTATCAACTATTTAACTAAATGTCAAAGGGAGTGAAATGCTATAGGCTGTAAGTTTGCATAAAGAATGCCATTTATAACCAGCTAAGAGCTTATATGAATGAAAGTAGAAGAATTTTCTATAAAATAGTTCCAAAGATAGTAACAAGATAGTGAACTAAAACAACAAGAAATGCATGAGTCTAGAACATGAAGGTATATGAAAAACAAGGTCAAAGGCAAGTAAATGGATGACAATGAACACAATGATAGTACATGATAAAACATGACATCTTTTCTACCTTGTAGATTCCAGTTGGTAAGAGATGTGAGACGTTATAGTTCCAAATGATAGTGGTAGGGTGTCTTTACTAGTGCAAGTCAATAAGACATGTTAGACCATGCTTGACATAGCGCATTTATCTACATTGGCCAAAGGTACATAACTGCTAGCATGTTATGGCATGTCACTCAATTGAGATTCCATCACTAACATTGAAGACAAGGGCAGATGTGGTAAATAGAGATCATAAGGAAAAATATATGGTACCTAAAAGGATAAAAACTCCAAAATGTGTGACAATCTTATTGGAGGCTGCATTGTTGGATAGGACAATGCATAATTAGGAGTTTTTACAATCATTGAGACAAGATGAAAAAGGTTGCAAATGACAATCTTTTACACTAAATAACAATTACAAGTATTAAATGGAGAGTCTTCATGATGGCTTGCATCAACCAAGCACACTAACCATTTGACAAATGAGATAGCACTTTATGGATATTTTTAAACTATTTGATTAAATGTCAAAGGGAGTGAAATGCTACAGTCTATAACTTTGCACAAAGAATGCCAAATATAACTAGATAAGAGCTGCTATGAATAAATGTAGAGAAACTTTTCTTAAAACAATTCCAAATAAATTAAGAAGAAAGTGAACTACAACAACTTGAAATGCATGAGTCTAGAAGATGAAGGAATATGAAAGACAAACTTAGAGACAAGTAACTAGAGGATAGTGAGCACAATGATAGTATATGATAAAACATGACACCTTTTATTCTTTGAAGGCTCTATTTGGCAAGTCATGTGACACATTACAGTTCCAAATGACAGTGACAACATGCCTTTACTAGTCCAAGTCAAGAACACATGTTATGCCATGCTTTTCACGGTGAGTTTATCTACATTGGCTAAAGGTACATAACATTGATGATATAATGATGTGCTTGCCTAAAGATGATAGTTATGAATGAAAACACTTCACCTACTCAAAAATAGAAACCAATGAAATAATCCAAATTAAGCCAAGAGAGGTTGACGCATTCAATAAGAGAATACTTACACAAAATGAAGTTGAATCATGCCAGACAAGTTGACTATTGGCCCTTCCAGTTTGTTATTTGATAGTTTCCTAACAATGACACATTCAAAATGCACTTATGAGCAAAGATCTACAATGAATGAAATTGATTAAATAATGAAGGTATGTTAGTTTGAGCTTCACTTGGTTTTGTGAATACTTTAATATTCTCTACTTAACAAGGCCAACCACGTGAAGGTGGAATCTCATATGGCCTCACCCACCCCCCTCCCCCTAAAATCAATCTAAATTCCCCATTAACATCTAATTATACACTTCATTCATCGATTTATGAACTATAACATTCAATCAATACACTCACATAACATTCATTAATACACAACACTAATCAAGAATTCATTAACACATAAAAATATTCATTAACATGACATATAATTCAATATTTATACACAAAATTCATAGATAATTACTTAAAACAATGTTCTTTCAGTATCCAACAAAGTTAATCAAACAACTTTTCTCAAAGAGTATTTTTAAGAAATCATTTCTTTTTTGGGTTTTTCTTAGATTTCTTAAGGTAAACGCTAAGAGGAGCATCAATATCTTCCTCCTCTTGTGGTTGTGATCTCAAATTATGATGTTTCCTCATGTCTTGAGGAGCACGAGGCTGCAGCACTAAAGGGGGTCTGCTGCAATAACAAGTAAATGGGTTAAATTCACATACTTTTTTTTAGTGTTACATGTATTTCATTAACTAGTAGAACATAACATACATTTTTCTTTACCTAACAATGCCACATCATATACAATAACATTTTGATCTGCCGCCACCTCAACATGCTCAACATGCTCTAAAATATTTAAAAAAAGGTTACACAGCCAATTGCAATTAAAGATGTTAAATTCTATTAATAATTACGTAATTTATTTACAATAGAAAATTAATACCTCCACCACTGTGATGCACATCATGGACTTCATCATGCCCAGGTTTTGTGATAGGATTTGAAGGATGTAGTGAAATGTCATGCGCATTGTTATTATGAAATAGTCAATTTATGTTCAAAATTAACTATTCAATTTGATTTACTTTTCATTTGACCAATTTACTTGTGTCTCATCTAGTGAAGCAGATTCTTCATTATGGCTTTCAGATTCTTGGCGTAGGTGTGCAGCCACAACTTTATAGCCTTCCTTCAAGGCTATTCTTTTGTCTTTATTTGTGGGCTCTACATTGAATTATGTGCCCTATATTTTTTGTTTAATATCGTCACATTTGCATATATGATTTGATTTTAAAAAATTGTTTGCAAGCTTTTTTTAATCACCTAAAAATGGACAAAGACAACTGAATGATAAATCAAGTCAAATCAAAGCAAATCAAGGACAAAATGGAAGTAATTGAATCACAATGCATAATTAGCCAATCAAAATTAAAATCAAGTCTTAATTCGAGATAAATCAAAATTGAGAGCATTTTAATCAAGTATAATCAAATCAAAGTGCAATTAAATCATTTAATTGTATAGTTTTGGATTAAATCAAATTCAACCCATTCAAGGGGTACATGGCTAAATAAATGAATTTAAATCAATTAATAAATCCTAATTTCCCTCAACAACCACAAAGGGAGGAAATTCAATCAACCAATAGGATTTGAGGAAAGGCATTCACATGGATCAAGCCAAATTCAATCTCAATCACTCAAAGTGAAAGATAATCTTGTCCATCCATCTTGTCTACTTGTCCCAAGCTTTGAGGACACAAACTTTGCATTGTCTTCAAAGGGTGGAACCAAAGACTCAACCGAGGCTTAATCATGATCAACTACACTACGCCCCCTACCATTGCAAAAATCTATAAAAGGAAGACCAAAATCAATCATAAATCGATAACCACACATCTGAGAATTGCATTGAACCTCTTGCAATTTGAGTTTAGAAAGGAAATTTAGAATTAATTTAGCTTTCAAATTGGAATTGAGCAATTAGCTTTAGCTTTAATCATTTATCTTTCTCATTCTAGGACTGTCATTAATGGAAGCTTGCTGAGAGCTTTCCATTAACATTCTTAGTTAGAGAACCATAGGATGCTTAATTGTCAATTTGTAGCTTAAATAGATTGCTTTATTGTGGTTTATTTAGTTACTATTTCATTTATTGTCAATACTAATCCTATGAAGATACTATTCCTGGTATACACTTATATATAAAAATTTGATATGAAATTCCGATGTTACTACTTACAAGTCGAGAGTGAAGTTTCATATAGCCACCAGAGCCAAGTTTGTGTTGGCCAACCTTTTTTAATCTCGCTTCTATATCTTTTGATGTGTCTTGCAGTCTATGAAAATTTTGAAACATGTTATATTATATATTTACAAAGATCACTAGTTAGTGCATGATTACATTATAGTTAATACTATCACGACATACCTTCTTTTGCTATCTTCTGGTTGAATTCCTCTACCCTTTAGCCTTTTCTCCTTTGCATCTTCCATTATTTCATTCCACTCCATCAGTGAAATCATTGGAGGACGCTGATAGTTTAGGTTATCCTTTAGAGCCCTTCTATATTGGTCCCTCATAGTCTTTATATGTTTGGATTCTTTTTTAAGAATCATGGTACTATCAAAAGTTTTATTTCCAAAGAGGTCCTCTAAAGATTTAATGAGCTGAGTTTTTAAGTCAGCATCCTATTCATTCTACCTTTTTTGAAAAAAAAAATTGTTAGATATCATAACTTTAATATAGTACAATAAATGGAAGATAATAAAAATATTGTACCAATATTATGAAGCTACGTACCTTTTACGTATGGTGGGCTCAAATAGCTTCAATGTCATTTCAAAAAGAGTATCATAAAAAACAACATTTCCTACAAAAACATCATGGGATTATTAGTCCAAAATGAGTTATGTATAAGTAAACTACAATTACACTGTAAATAATAACAATTTTAAAGCACCTGGAAGCTTTGGTACTTTTAACGGAAACATATTTTTCTTGTTCAACAACAATGTCCCTGCAAATGAACTAGTACTAGTAACACAGGCTGATCCAGGAAATGGTTGAGCTTCACTAGTACTGGTCTCTATTCTTGTACGAGGTGTAGGTGTATCTATTAGTGCACAAAATAGGTCCATGTAGTGTATAAAATTCACACATGAAAAATAATCAATGCATGATTAGCACATAACAAAACATAGAAAAACAAGGTTTTACCAGTTGTAGCTGGTACAGAGGAAGATTTTTGCAAGCTCCTTGGTGTGAACAATGCAGCTGACAATATCAGATTGTTGATCGAAGGAGGCGTCTACACTTTATCATGAGCTGAAGAATACATTTTTAGCAAAGACATTTGCAATGGATAAAGATTAAATGGGGTACTAGAAGAATCCAAAACATAAGTTGAGTCAATAATGCATACAAAGGTTAAATGAATGGTTAAAGGTTTAAGGATTATTTACATGAAGGTTGTGTGGTGCTACAACCCTCACCATATTGATCACGTTTCACAGGTGTCAAAAAATCTTGTAAGAAGAACTCATCATATTTTAGATCATGATTCATAAGATAGTATAAAATATAAACATATATTAAACTTTAATTATTTCTTAAGATTAATTACTGCTTACATTCATACAATTGACTCTACGTATCAATTCATCTTTGAGTGCCTTTGTCTCGGTTTTTTTTGGTTCCATGACAAGGTTAAGAATTTCTTTACTATATTTATTTAGAATTTAAGTAGCCATGAGTACAGGGTTAGTGCTACATGCAATGTCATCTATAAATGCTACCTCAATTTTAGATCGCAATTGATCTACTATCATTTGTGCTTTTCCCTATCAATAAGTATAAAGTTGTGACATTGATATAAGTAAAATTATATCAAAATAACTACAAAGCCATTAAGAAAAGAAGATAATAATATGACATTTGTTTCTATATAATTTTTAGAATTAAACTAATTAAGGTTTACCTTTGATGAAGAAGGTTTACTATGAGGAACATCCCCACCTGTATCTTGTGGTGGATCCATGTCACCCTATGACAAAGATTAGTAATTCTTAGCAATCGACAGCGAAATGAAAGTAATAAACTTACCAAAAAAAATTATTAATAAAATAGTAGATTGTATATTGGAGTCAATATTAATTGGAGGCAATTGGTTTAAATATTATACTTACCAGTCCCATGATAGGGAATTTTTTTGTATCTACATGATTCAAATTGTAATCTATTAGAATCTCTTCCCCTGCACTTATTGATTTTATCGCACATACAAATACACGATTTCCCTCGCGTACCTCGAATATTCAATTCGACCACTTATTAGTTGACATAGGTTGAGAACTATTTATAAAACCTATAATATTCCCTATTTATTTTGGCCTTCCATCAATATACATAGCAAGCCTTTTAGTTTGATCATTTACTTTACATTGTATATAATTTTCTCGCAATGCATACCTACACATACTTTTTTTATATTGCACAATCTGCATCCAATTATTGTAATTGTAACAAGGTCCTACATACTCCATCAATTCAACAACTTGATTATAACTAACCTTTATGCCATCCATGGAAAATAAGCCCAAACCATGTAATGAAGATGGAGCTATGCGATATATCCTTTTGTTAATAGAAAAATCAGTGTTAACTAGAGGTAGTTCCTTTGGTACCCATTCTTTCTGAAGATGTGTGTACCTTAAGGGAACCTTCCTGTCACCTTTGGTCTCATTATCATAAGAACATGACCCCCCTATCATAAGAACATGACCCCCCCTCAGAAAGGAAAAATTGCATTCGTTTATTGAATTTTCTTCTAATCTTTTGACCTCTAGTTGATGTCCCTATTTTAGACCTACTAGATGTCTCACTTTTGTCTTCTATTCCCATATTTTCCTCACTTGAGGAAGAAAGATCAAAAAAACACCTATTTTGTGATACCTGCAATCTATCAAATGAGAGACATAGTAGGATCTATATATTTTGTTGACTAAAGAGAAGGAAACCAAATAATATATTATACATGTTGATCCATGTCAAAGGCGTTAAATTTCTTGCATATGTAAATCATTTATCCTAAGTTAGCCAAAATTTACTTGATATGTAAGCTACAAATTACATAGAAGATAAAATTTACATGATGCAAAATATACTCCATGACATTAGAGTTCAACACATAATAACTTAATTATACAAACATACAAGTCAAACAAATTTCTATGAATAAATCAATACCTCATACATGACATTGATCATACCTTGACATACATTTCCTTGATCATGTTATTGATCATCCTCCTCATCCATGTCATCATCATGACTATCATCATCATTGTTAGTCCATTTTCTTATCACAGCAAAATCCTATGAAAATGGCCTCTTCCCTGCAAATGTTTTTGTAAAAGTGTCCTGCCCTATGTTCTTCATGTTGTCACCTTGCTCTAGTTCAGATTGCATCTCCTGAATCATAAAATCCAGGGAGATATCCAAGTTTTAAGGTCTGCAGGAAATAAATTTTTAAAATTTGCCACAGTGTCGAAAACCCATAGTGTTTTTGAAAATCCATGATGTTTTCAGTCTGTGTGAAAACCTTCATTGTTTTCGACTTTATGCCTTCCCTCTTTTGAGAACTTATCTTTTGGCGTCAGAAACCTTGTGTGTTTTCAATCTTTTCCACTAAAAACCCTGTGTGTTTTTAACCCCACACTTCTGCCATATTTGTTGGCATTCTCTAACTGCGCAAGTTTGACTGGATGGTGGGCTCGGGTCTTCAAAGGTTTCAAAGTGATTGGTTGTCACATGGCCACATGTCAGACTTTTCTGACATGCGATCATGCGATCGCTTGTCACCTGTCCGTGTGGGTCCAAGTTCTTCCCATTGCCCGGTGTGGTTAAAGTTTAGACAAAATTAGTGGTCAGCGTAAGTTCCCATGGTAAAGATGCACGGTGTTTATCCCTTATGCTTTTGCGATAGCCGTCAGATTTTCCTATGTGGGCATGCCGTGGGTCCAAGTGGGTCTGCATGTCAGATAGTGCTGAGTGCTCATTTTTGATTGGTCTATGTGGTGATGAGTCAGATATGTTAGTGGGGCTTGTGATAGTGATTTCAATCTATGGTCTGCATGTGATCGTAAGGAATATTATTTCCCCTTGCGATCATGCACCCACCGTCTGATTGGATGCCGACAGGTTTGTTTGTAGAGGGCTCGCTGTCAGATAATGTTGCGGTGGCAAGGTTCTATTGGATGCAAGGTAGAGATGTGGGCCTAGTGTCAGAAGGGAGGCCGCGGTGCATGTTCTTATTGGTTGTCACATGATTGCATGTCAAGAATTTCTGACATGCGACCATGTGACCGGTTGATGTCTATCTTGTGGGGCCGTTGGTGGAGAGGTGGTGGTCTTATGGCCTTGTCGCATGATCACAAGGGCCATTTTCATGGCTTGCGACCATGCAACAAGATTCTTCCTTGCTGAGGCCCGGTTGTAGGTGGTGATGTGGCATCTTCTGGTTGGTCTGAGGTGGTGATGAGGCTTGTCAGTGGGCCTGTTGTCTTTTGTTGTGGAGGTGCACATTTTGCATTGGTGGGGAGTGGTGACATGGCATTGACATGGAGGCTTGTTGCATGTTTGCATAGCCTAATTTTTGGCTATGTGATCATGCGACCACTGTTCGCATCACGGTTGCGGAGTTGAGTGGGTCCACGGTGCCGTGCTGCTGACATGCTCAATTTTCATTCGCCGAGGGATTTTTGAGGTGGTAGATGACTTTTCAAGGGGCTCGTGACTGTTGTGAGATTAAATGCTGATCACCTGATTTGTCAGGAAAGGATGAGATCTACGGCCGTGTTTTAAACCTTTGGGGGTGACCGTTGGAACTTAGATTCAAACTTGTAGAGGGTTTTCGAGGCAAAAAGTACTAGTTTTAATGCTTTTCTGGTGGATTTCTTGCTAGTTTGATGGCGGTAGGTGTTGCGATCTGGCCTGAGGGTCCTCCTGATCGGTGGCATGATGATTTTGTAACCAGTGATGAATCTTAGTGGTGTGTCACATGTTCACATAGCCCAATTTCTAGCTATGCGATCATGCGATAACCTTTGTTTTGCAGGGTCTTCCGATAGTTTGGCCATATGCGATGAGTGTGATGGCTCGGATGCAGTTGTGATAATGATGAAGAGGATTTGTGTGATCATCCTGATTCAATTTTGCTGCCTGGGATGTCTTGCTGATTTAAATGCATTGGACTGTTTGAGCTTGCATGTTGCGGCTTGATCCTTGTCTTGTTTGTGTTAATTCCTTGGTGGGGTTAGGTGGATTTGAATTTGGAGATGGAAATGATCATTATGCTTGGATTGTAACCCTGGTATAAAGGGATTTTTGTGAACATTTTTTATTATTGGGAGTTGGGTTTTCAAACTTTTCTAGTTGTGAGTCTTCTGCCTAGTCTGAATTGTAATGACTTGTCTTGATTTTTTTTGACAATTGAAAGAAAGTTGTAGGTCTAAGCTGTAGTTTGCAAGTAGGGTTCCTTTGGATGGATTATATACACTTGAGGATTCTTCATACTTAATGCAGGAACTTGATTCTTGTCTCTCCTTTGTGTCAACATAGATAAATTTTGAACTTTCTAGTTCATTGCATAACCATTTTATGTATGTGCTCTCATTCTTGAGTTCTAGTCTAGGATTAGATGAAATGATGCTCTAGATGGGACATAGATTTATCTTTTGTCTATGTAAGGATACTCTATAAGTAGTAAAGGAGATTGTAAATATGTTTATGGCTTTGAATCTCAGATATATTCTAGTGTGTGTGTGTAGTCTGCCTAAGAAACCTTGCCCAATGGATGAGGTACTGGCCTAGATAAGTATTTCTTTATTGACATATCCTGATTGAGGTTGTTATGATTCAAACACATGAAATTAAGAACCATCCTTAAGTTTTCAGTATTCAGTTGTGTAAGGTTCCACCCCATAGTAATGGAGAGTCAATGAGTGTGTGGTTAACACTTAGTACTTTCTTACTATCCTATTATCTATTATTAAAATCTAGTTCTTGGTGTATGAAGTATATTTTATACTAGGTTAGGTACACCCACCTTGGTTTTGCAGAGCCAGAAGCAGAAGAGGGCATATTAAGTCCCTATAGTTGGTCCAGTTGCCTTGCAGAGCTCCCACACTTGGAACTAACCATTCCTAATATCAGTCTTAAGGTACATTGGTAGCCTATTAGAGCATAAGCATCATTTTGGACACCAAAAAGATGGTGAATCTCCTGGGGAAGTGTTATACATGTTCATCTTAACTAGTAGGTCATCATTGGAAGAAACAGGGTTGTTCTTGTCCCTTGTCTCTGTAACTCATTTGAGTATTTCTAGAGTGAAGAAACTATATTGTGATATTCCCAATACACTTGGGTGGTGACTCAAACATCTCTAAAGTAGTGCTAGTCAGTATTTATTTTGCAAGATGAGTTATAGAGGTACCAGGTCTCAGAGAAAGGAGCATCCTGAAGATATAATGGAAGAAGTCATTCCAGGAACTTCTAGGCCTAGTCAGACAAGGGGAGGAAAGAAGAGAAGAGGTGTTTCTCATAATTGGAGAAACAAGAAAGATACCAAACAAGAAACCCAAGCTAGGCCTAGTCAAGAAGAAAATAATTTAGAATATGAAGAGGCTATTGATTTGGGATTGAACCAATATGAGGATGAAACTCAAGTGGGAGATGATGACTCTAAGACCACTCTCCCTGAATCAGAAGAGATCTTTGAGGAGGTCTATGAACTAGAAAGAATAGTTCAAGAATAGGTTGCCATTAGGTAGCAAAGAGAAAAGGACAAAGAAGATAAAGTAAGACAAGCCATGATAAGGGCTGATTAGCTAAAGAGGCAGTTACTAGATTTGGAGGCAATTAATTTTGTCCCAGAGCCTGAAAGAGTAAACAAACAGCCTATTGTTCAAAAAATATGTGAAGAAACCAGACCAAGAGATAAAGGCAAATAGAAGGCTATTGGGATTCAAATCAGTGAGCAAGTTATTGTGGATAGGACATCAGGTCTAGGACTGAGATTAGATTCAGATTTGGAGATAGCTAGAAGGAAGAAAGAAATATTGGATAAAGAACTAGAGAAAGAAGAGTTGGAGGCTTCTATTGCAGAAATCAGAAAGAAGATAGATTTTCTCAAGCATGCTTCAGGACCTTCAAATATTGCTGCTTCCTTTTTGGGGCAAGGTAGAAATCATGGTAACAATGCAGCTCAAGCAAATGGTGTACTGGGTGTCGCTAGAGTTCCTGATGGTTCAAACAAAAGGACATCTACATCTCAAGGAATGGATCCACTGCATGGAGCTCCTATTCATGAAAGGTACAAACAACTTGTCTTCTTTGGTATTTTTGGTTATCCTAATGTAATCCCTGATGAAATTAGAAAGAAGCTTCCTAAATTTACTGGAAATAATGTCATCACATGTGAAGAACATCTAAAAGATTTCATAGATGTAATAGATGATTATAATATAGAACCTGATGATGTTATAATGAAACTATTTGTAAAATCCTTGATTGAAGATGCTAGGGATTGGTTTAGAGGATTACCCCATGCTATTATAGGATCATGGAATGAATTTAAAAAGTGTTTCAAGGAACACTATGGCGATAAAAAAAATGAGGGTTTTATCTTGAATGAATTCAATAACATAAAGAAGAATCAAAATGAAGAGGTCCTTGAATTTAATATAATATTCCAAAAGGCTATGCATAGGCTCTTGCAAGTTATCAGACTAGATGACAGGGTATGTCTTGTGACATACTTGAATGCCTTTGATGCAAAAATGGGATACCTCTTGAGGGACAAGAACCCTAGAAATCTTGGGGAAGCTTACAAATTGGCCATCAACATAGAGAGCAATAGAAGAATATAAGGAAAGATAGGAAGAAGAGATGATTGTAGGCCTCAAATGCAGAGTAAGAAAGAAATGGGAAGGTCTGTTGACTCTAAACCCAAAGAGGATGACAATCTAAAACAAATTTTAAAGGCTTTGGAAGGTTTAAAGTCTGGTGGAAAGGGAAACAATAGAGCTGTGACTATGGAGAAGTCAGCTCCAAACAATTTTAGCAGATAGCCAAGAATGCAAAATTACCCTTACAACACTCAGTGGAAAGATGGCAAGCCCATTTTCACAACCAAGCAAGAAAGTCCTGATGGAAGATCCCTGATCCCTTGCATAGAAATTTAGTAAATATGACTAAAGATATCCCATGGTGTGCTACTTGTCAGTCTCCTCATGACCCTAAGCATTGTGTCATTGCTTTAAACTTACAAGAGAATCAAGAACAAGAGGAGCAATATGACAAGAGTGGTTGTGGAATCACTTCTGCACATGTAGAGGATGAGAATGATTTTGATGAAGAAGATGAAGCATTTGATGATGTTGGATGTGGTATTGTGAGGGGTGAGGAGAAAGTTTCTTTAAGAAGACCATCAAATGAAGAAATTGCTCAGATCACTATAGACATGGTTACTCAAGCTATAAGCAATTATAACTTGAGGAATAGGATAGTTGGAAATGAAATTGCTAAGCCAGGCAGTATGTTTATCAAGGAAATAGAAAATGGTACACAACAACATGGAGAAAAGGGCAGGGGTGCCGATGATACTAACCAAGTGAAGGTAAAAAGGAAAGTTGCACCTATTGCAGCACCTAAGAATAAAGCAAAGATAGTAGAGGTAGTTGTTCCCATTCCTCAGAAGGGAGAGGAATTTCCTCTCAAAGACAAATCTAGTTTCACAAAGGATAAAGTTGTCACTGTCTTCGAAGAAGACATGAACAACCAAAAGTATGCTCTAATTGATATGTCCAAATTGCTTTCATAGATCACTGTCAAGGTTCCAATTTTGGAAATGATGAGAATAGAAGAACATAAGGTCAAGGCCTTGAATTGGGTAAGTGGTGTTTCTTCTGTAGGAATCCAAGAGGTGAATAGAAATGATAAACATGTGGCTTCCTTGGAAGACACACCTGACAGTAAGAGTGAAGAAATTGTTTCTAAGATTCCTCAAATCTTCTTGGATACAAATATTGTAAATAATGCATTAGGGACAGTTGATCCTTTCTTTTTGTCCCTTGTGATTGGTGGTAAAATATTAAAGAATTGCATGATCGATTCTGGAGCATCAAACACTGTCATGCTTGCAGAGATCATGAAATCATTAGGGCTAAAGGTTGATACACCTCACGGGAGATGCCAAGCTATGGACTCAAGAGAAGTGCCAGTTATTGGTACCATCAAGGCTTTGCCTTATAAATTAGCTGCATTTCCTAACAAATAGTTGACTATGAGTGTTCTTGTAGTTGACATTCCTCCTCAATATGGAATGTTGTTATCTAGAAAGTGGAGTGCCTCCATGGGAGGAAGTATTCAATGTGACTTGTCCTTTTCAACTTTTGACATTGAAGGAGAGAGTGTGAAGGTGTCAAGGGAAGCCAGGACCCCACATATGATTGAGGAAAATGAAAAGGATAGCATGATTTGTTTTGTTGACATTGACATTGGCTCATTCCAAGTCCAGAGGAATGAGATGCAGGAGAAGGTCAGGCCTATCCTTTTGGCTGATGATGAGAGTAACATGGCAGAGGGTACTATCTTGTGGACATTATATTTTGATGGAGCAAGTTCTAGAGAAGGTGTTGGAGTAGGAGTGTTATTGGTGTCCCCAAGTGGTAAGACTTTTAAGTTTTCTTTCACTCTTTTATTTCCTTGCACAAACAATGTTGCAGAATATGAATCCCTATTGATTGGTTTGAGACAAGCATCAAAACATTTGATCAAACATCTTAGGGTGATTGGTGATTCTAAATTAATAGTTTCTCAGATTAGATCAAAGTATGCATCTAAGAATCAAAGGCTGAAACAATATAGAAATGCTATATGGGATGAAATTGAGGGTTTCAGTGCCTTTGGTATTGATTGGGTGGATAGAAGCCAAAACAAGATGGAAGATTTACTAGAAAACATAGCCTTAAGGCTAGAGGATGTTACCTTTGTAGGGATATCCAGAATTGAGTGTAAGTCCAGGCCTTCTATCCCAGATAATGTTGAGAATTGGGAAGTATTTTCTGATGATCAGGACATTTTGAGATTATTGTAGTGTGAATCTCATTTTGATGGTCAAGAAATGGATTTTAGCACCTATGTTGACCTCAGAGATGGAAAAGAAAGTGTTCTTGGGAAGGAAGTTTTGCAACTAAAGTCAAATAAGATCCCTAGGGGATTGGTTTCCCTTGAAAGGACATTTGATGATAAGGAGAGGGCTTGTGTTGCTAGAATTGTTGACAAGAAAAATGATTTGGAGGAAGTGAATCTAGGAACAAGCCAAGAACCAAAAAATATTTACATAGGTAAATGCTTATCTCAAAGAACTAGAATAAATTTGATTGATCTTCTCAAAAAATTTAGACATGTTTTTGCATGGTCTTATGATGATTTGAAGGCATATAGAGAAGATCTCTTTCAACATGAGATACCATTAAAAGAAGGAACTAAACCTTTTAGGTAGAATTTAAGGCCTGTGAACCCTACTTTGGCACCAAAAATGCAAGATGAACTTAAAAAGATGATGGATGCTGGCATTATCAAGCCTATCAGACATTCTACTTGGGTGTCAAATTTGGTTCCAGTCAGAAAAAAGAATGGTGACATTAGGTTATGTGTTGATTTTAGGAATTTGAATGTCAATTCTTTAAAGGATAATTATGGTCTGGCTAACATGGAAAATATGCTGCAAAGGGTTACTGGATCAGAGTTAATGTCCATGATGGATGGCTTCTCTGGATATAATCAGGTCATGGTCAATGAGTCAGGACAATTTAAGACTGCATTCACTACCCCTTGGGGAACATATGTTTATGTCAGAATGCCATTTGGTCTAACAAATGCAGGAGCTACTTTCCAGAGAGCTATGGATGTGGCCTTTGCTGATTTCATAAATAAATTTTTAGTGGTATATCAAGATGATCTCATGGCATATTCAGAGAAGGAGGATCAACATTGTGAACATCTTGAAAAGATCTTTATCAGAGCTCTGGAGTATGGAATCTCTTTAAATCCAAAGAAGTGTTCTTTTGGTGTTGTGGAAGGCAATCTCTTAGGACACATTGTGTCCAAGGATGGAGTGAGAATTGATCCTGAAAGGGTTATGGCAATAGACAAGCTTTCACCACCAAGGAATGTTAAAGGAGTACAGTCTTTCTTTGGGCAAGTGAATTTTCTAAGAAGATTTGTCACAAATTTTGCAGAAATTTGTATTCCTATCTCTAGGATGTTGAAAAAAGATGCAAAGATAGAGTATAATGAAGAAGCAGATAAATCTTTTAGAAGTATCAAACAGGCCATTAAAGATGCCCCTATTTTGAGAACCCCTGATTATGGTAAGCCCATGCAGATTTTCTCTTTTTCTTCTTATCATACGGTTGCAGCAATTTTATTGCAAAAGAACTCAGATGGATATGAGCAACCCATATCATTTTTTAGCAAGTCTTTACATGCAGCAAAATTGAAATATGATATCACTAAGAAATAGGCTTATGCCCTAGTCAAAGTAGTCAAGGCTTTTAGCTGTTATCTTGTGGGAGCCAAGGTGGTTTCTTATGTTCCTAGTGCTGCCGTTAAGAATATTTTGGTGCAAAAAGAGGTATCAGGAAAAAGATGTAGATGGATCAATACGATCCAAGAATTTAATATTGATATCCAGATTACAAAATTGGTGAGAGGCCTAGGTCTTGCAAAGTTGATGGCACAAAGTAATCTGGTTGCAAATCATGTGAACATGCTAGAGGAGGAAGAGAGGCCATATATTTGTGATATGGATTACTGTGATTGGTATAAAGATGTTATCAACTACTTGCAGAGGTTGGTCCTTCCGCCTGACATGAATGAGAATAAGAGGAGGACTATCAAGTTACAGTCAGCAAGGTATGCCATTATACATGGTGAGTTGTGGTGGAGAAGCAGTGAAAGAGTATTGCTAAAATGTGTTGATCATGAAAGATCTAAGACTCTGCTAGAGGAAATGCATCAAGGTGTATGTGGAGGACACTATATGGAAAAGATCATAGCCCACAAGATCCTTAGATCTAGATTTTGGTGGCCTACAGTTTTTAAAGATACACATTAGTTTGTGAGGAAGTGTGATGTGTGCCAGAGATTTGCAGGAAGGATGAAATTCAATGGGAATTTTCAACTCAGACTTGTTTCAGTTCAGGCTCCTTTCCAGAAGTGGGGTATTGATTTCATTGGTGAGATTCCAAAAAATTCTAGTGGTGGACATTCATACATACTAGTGGCAATAGACTATTTTACCAAGTGGGTTGAAGCTATCCCTACTAGGAGGGCTACTAGTAAAGTGGTAATTGATTGTATAATGTAGAATATCCTCACTAGATTTGGTTGCCCAGAGACAATTGTGGTTGATAATGCAATGTGCTTTAGATTACAGGAGTTTGGTGATTTTTGTCAGCAGTATGGGATACACATTTCATTTTCTTCCCCATATCATCCACGAGGAAATGGCCAGGCTGAATCTAGTAATAAAAGCCTTATTAAGATTCTCAAGAGGGTGTTGGATAGAAATAAGAAAGCTTGGGACTCAAAGTTATGGTGGGCATTGTGGGCTGATAGAGTAACTGTAAAGAAAGCCATAGGTTGTGCCCCTTTTGACCTAGTTTATGGAATAAGTGCAAGATTACCTCAGAATAATTTGTTGCAAATGTACAAGTTCATCTACGCATATGATAAAGATTTGAATGATGAGATGAAAATGAGAATGGATGAATTGATCCAGTTAGAAGAAGTAAGGAGGGATGCACATGAGAGAAATGAGACATTGCAGAGGTAGTGTAAAAATTTGTTCGATAAGAGGACAACTCAAAGAAGTTTTAAAATTGATGATCAGGTCCTGATGTGGAATGCAAGGTTGGAAGATAAGGGAAGTCATGGAAAGTTTGATCCTATTTGGTTGGGCCCTTATCATATTGAGGGCAAGTGGGGAACAAATTCATATATCTTGAAGGATTTAATTGGTGGTACTTTGGAATTGCATGTTCATGGATAATTCTTAAAGTTTTACTTCTCTTGAAGTATCTCTTCCATGAACAGTAGTTTAGGTTCCCTTGTTTTTGTCCACTCTATGTTGTTGAGTTGGATTTTTTGAGTTGGTCTGCTCTCCCAGTGATTCTGAATCCTTGCCATACCTGCAAGAGACATGAATCCCCTAGTATGAGCCACTGTTAGTCCATTTTCTTGTCATAGCAAAATCCTATGAAAATGGCCTCTTCCCTGCAAATGTTTTTGTAATAGTGTCCTGCCTTGTGTTCTTCATGTTGTCACCTTGCTCTAGTTTAGATCGCATCTCCTGAATCATAAAATCCAGGGAGATATCCAAGTTTTAAGGTTTGTAGGAAACAAATTTTTAAAATCTACCACAGTGTCGAAAACCCACAGTGTTTTTGAAAATCCATGATGTTTTTAGTCTGTGTGAAAACCTTCATTATTCTCGACCTTATGCCTTCCCACTTTTGTGTGCTTATCTTTTGGCGTCAGAAACCTTGTGTGTTTTTGATCTTTTTCGCCGAAAACCCTATGTGTTTTCGACCCAACACTTCTGCCCTGTTTGTTGGCATTCTCTAACTATGCAAGTCCGACTGGATGGTGGGCTCGGGTCTTCAAAGATTTAAAAGTGATTGGTTGTCGCATGGCCACATGTCAGACATTTCTAACATGCGATCATGTGACCGCTTGCCACCTGTCCGTGTGGGTCCCAGTTCTTCCCATTGCCCAGTGTGGTTAAAGTTTGGACAAGATCAGTGGTCAGCGTAAGTTTGCATGGTAAAGATGCATGGTGTTTATCCCTTATGCTTTTGCGATAGCCATTAGATTTTCCTATGTGGGCGTGCCATGGGTCTAGGTGGGTCTGCATGTCAGACAGTGCTGAGGTGCTCATTTCTGATTGGTCCATGTGGTGATGAGTCAGATATGTCAGCAAGGCTTGTGATAGTGATTTCAATCTATGGTCGACATGTGATTACAAGGAATATTCTTTCCCCTTGCGATCATGCGTCCACCATTCGATTGGATGCCGACGGGTTTGTTTGCAGAGGGCCCGCTGTCAGATAATGTTGAGGTGGCAAGGTTCTATTAGATGTAGGGTAGAGATGTGGGCCGAGTGTCAAAAGGGAGGCGGGGGTGCATGTTCTTATTGGTTGTCACATGATCAAATGTCAGGAATTTTTGACATGCGACCATGCAACTGGTTGACGTCTTTCTTGTGGGGCCATTGGTGGAGAGGTGGCGGTCTTATGGCCTTGTCACATGATCGCAAGGGCCATTTTCACGGCTTGCAACCATGCAACAAGGTTCTTCCTTGCTGAGGCCCGGTGGTAGGTGGTGATGTGGCATCTTCCAGTTGTTCTGAGGTGGTGATGAGGCTTGTCAGTGGGCCCATTATCTTTTGTTGTGGAGGTGCGCATTTTGCATTGGTGGGGCGATGACATGGCATTAACATGGAGGCTTGTCGTGTGTTCGCATAGCCCAATTTTTGGCTATGTGATCATGTGACCACTGTTGGTGTCCCAGTTGCAAAGTTGAGTGGGTCCACGGTGCCATGATGCTGACATGCTCAATTTTCATTCGTCGACAGATTTTTGAGGTGGTAGATGACTTTTCAAGGGGCCTATGACTATTGTGAGATTAAATGCTAATCGCCCAATTTTTTGGGAAAGGATGAGATCTATGGCCATGTTTTAAACATTTGCAGGTGACCATTGGAACTTAGATTCAAACTTGTAGAGGGTTTTCGAGGCAAAAAGTACTAGTTTTAATGCTTTTCTAGCAGATTTCTTGCTAGTTTGATGGCGGTAGGTGTTGCGATCTAGCTCGAGGGTCCTGCTGATCGGTGGCATGATGATTCCATACTCAGTGATGAATCTTGGTGGTGTGTCACATGTTCGCATAGCCAAGTTTCTGGCTATGCAATCATGCGACAACCTTTGGTTTGCAAGGTCTTCCGGTAGTTTGGCCGTATGCGATGAGTGTGATGGCTTGGTGGTATTTGCAATAGTGATGAAGAGGATTTGTGTGGCCGTCCTGATTTGATTTTGCTGCTGGGGATGTCTTGCCGATTTAAATGCATTGGACTATTTGAGCTTGCATGTTGCGGCTTGATCCCTGTCTTGTTTGTGTTAACTCCTCGGTGGGGTTAGGTGGATTTGAATTTAGAGATGGAAATGATCATTATGCTTGGATTGTAACCCTAGTATAAAGGGATTTTTGTGAACATTTTTAATTATTGGGAGTTGGGTTTTCAAACTTTTCTGGTTGTGAGTCTTCTGCCCAGTCTGAATTGTAATGACTTGTCTTGATTTGTTTTGACAATTGAAAGAAAGTTGTAGGTCTAAGCTGTAGTTTGCAAGCAGAGTTCCTTTGGATGGATTATATACACTTGAGGATTCTTCATACTTAATGCAGGCACTTGATTCTTGTCTCTACTTTGTGTCAACATAGATAAATTTTGAACTTTCTAGTTCATTGCATAACCAGTTTATGTATGTGCCCTCATTCTTGAGTTCTAATCCAGGATTACATGAAATGATGCTCTAGATGGGACATAGATTTATCTTTTGTCTATGTAAGGATACTCTATAAGTAGTAAAGGAGATTTTAAATATGTTTATGGCTTTGAATCTCAGATATATTCTAGTGTGTGTGTGTAGTCTGCCTAAGAAACCTTGCCCAATGGATGAGGCATTGGCCTAGATAAGTATTTCTTTGTTGACATATCTTGATTGAAGTTGTTATAATTCAAACACATGAAATTAAGAACCATCCTTAAGTTTTCAGTATTCGGTTGTGTAAGGTTCCACCCCATAGTAATGGAGAGTCAATGAGTGTGTGGTTAACACTTAGTACTTTCTTACTATCCTATTATCTATTATTCAAACCTAGTTCTTGGTGTATGAAGTATATTTTATAATAGGTTAGGTGCACCTACCTTGGTTTTGTAGAGCCAGAAGTAGAAGAGGGCATATTAAGTCCCTATAGTTGGTCCAATTACCTTGCAGAGCTCCCACACTTGGAACTAACCATTCCTAATATCAGTCTCGAGGTACATTGGTAGCCTGTTAGAGCATAAGCATCATTTTGGACACCAATAATCATCATCATCACTGTCATCATACTTATCACCTTGATCATCATCATCATTTTCATTATCAACATGACCAACACCACCACAATCTTCATCACCATCATCATCATCTTCATCACCATTATCATGACCATCATCATCTTGACCATCATCACCTTGATCAACACCATCTTCACAACATGATCATGATCATCACCATCATCACCATCATCGTCAGCATCACTAGAATCATCATCATTTTCTTCTTCTTCTTCTTCTTCTTCTTCATTGTGTAACAATCATTCATGATCATCATTTACTTTCTCTTTTGATTCTTCACTATCTTCTTCTTCCATCACATTATACTTTATTGGCCTTCCTCTTGGATGATGTCTAACAACAAATGACCAACCTAGTTTATGTGGAATGCCAAAGTAAAACACTGGCTCACATTAGCTTGGAAGAACATAGGGCTCATCTCCAACTGGCTCAAATGACCTTGTATTAATCATTGTAAATCCACTATCATGTTCAATAACAGTCCTATCAGGATCATTTTGATTCAGTCGTAGCTTGTACCATTTGATGAAAAATAGAACTAATTTGAATGAATTAAAGTTACATTCAAGTACATCATCCAAAATGCCATAGTATCAATTTTTAGATTGTTGAGGATGTATGTCATTTCTAGATGAAATATTAGTGACCTCGAAGGCTGCACTTATCCTAGAATCACAATTTTTCTTCATGTCGTCTAACTTTTTTATGCAAAATTTATGGCCATGGTAGTACATAGATTTGTGGTGTTTGATCTACAATTATTCAAACATGTCAAGATTATTTGCATCAATCTGTGAGTTGATATTAAACTTATGGGTCATGGTTAGTAAACTTATACATACCTTTCTACCTCTTAAACTATATGCTAGATCAAGTACCATTGGCATAACATTGGGATCTCCATTATGATGAGCTTCTTTAACCAATGATGCAACACCATCCCATGTTAATGAGTGACCATTTTGTTCAGATTGTTGAATCCATATCATCATCCAATCAAGATTGTTTGCAATATACAAATGTAGTGCATCCCACTCACGACCAGCTGTAAAGAAAACAAATAGACCACTTAGAAAAAACTTATATTGAAGATTTATAGGAATTAATAAACTACAATAAAATCATATAATTACCTCTCACTTTCCTCAATCTACCTTTCCCCATCAAGTACTCCCCTTCAAATTTATTAATAGAGTTGGGATCCCAAATGCGATCTACATAGATATTTGTTGCAAACTTGGGAAGATATTCACTAATGTACACCATGGTCTAGTATACCATATATCCCTCCACCATAGAACCCTCAGGATGTGCTCTTTGTTGAACCAAGCCCTTCATAAATTTCAAGTGCCTCTCAACCATCCACATTGACCTAGTTTGTACAAGTCCACACAATTCAATCTCCTCAACTTGATGTATGAGGTAGTGTTCTTGAGCATTGAAAAAATTTAGAGGTAGACACTTTTTCATTTCACACATAAGCTGGGGAATTTTTCTCTTCCAATATTTTATATCTTTTTTATCAATTTCTTTAATTGATAACCACCTAAAAGAGATTCAACTCGCAAGAAGATATAAACAAGATTTTAGAAAAAAATATACATAAATTACATAAAAAGTAAAGCAAGTCATAAATATAATATTTGTACAAAAAGACTAAGAAATATGATGTAGGGGCATTCTTGGTCCTCGGTGAATCTACATGGTGGTTTGTTATTTGGCCAGTGTTATTCGGTTGCAGCCTTAACCGATGGTCTTGATTATTGAAAGAAGCTTGGTCGTTAAAGGAACTCGGTGGAACGTTTGGTTCTCGATGGAATTGGTGCTCGGTAGTCTTTGGGTTGTTCAATGTTGCTGGCTTGGTTGGTTCTTTCACTATTGCTCAGTTGTTTCTCTGGCACTCAGTAGTTAATCTTACCGACTAGAGTTCTTGAAGATTTTCTTGGCTGACTTGGTGCATTTATTGTTTGTATCTTTTTTTGGATTCTCCTATGTGGATCTGGAGGTTAACATGTTGAGTTAAATATTTGTAAGGTGATTTGAGAGCCGACTTGTATTGCATTTCATATTTATGTTTAGGAGTTAATTGTTTCATCTAGCTGACTTGTTGTTGATGATTAGTATTTAAGGGATATTTGGGTAGTTGTTTAGGGATCAGATTAGAGGTTCTGAGAAGTAGATCTAGGAGAACTTGAGAGGTGAAGTTGTGGAAAAGATCCTGCGAGATCTTGCAGATCAGATTTTTATTTGATAGTTTGTAATAAAAGAGCTAGTGGTTGAGGCTTGGAGGCAAGGAGATTGCTTGGAGGCTTGCGAGCTCAAGTTCAGATCTACCTTAGGGTTTCCATCATTTTTTTATAGTTTTCAGGACTGAACTAGCTAGGGTTGTATTGGATCTTGTTGATCTTGCAAAATTACTTCTTGTTTGTAATTGGCCTTAACCTGGAATGCCTTACAACTAGGCATGTTAATGGAAAATATGTTTTGAAACATATCTTGTTGTATTGTGTTGCTGAGTATTACGTTGTGTTGATTATTGGCTCCAAGGTTGGACTATCCTTAATTGGATCCACCATCCTTTGATTGCATCAGGTGGTATCAGAGTGAAGGTTGATCTTGTGGAGAAAAGGTTGACCTAGAAAGGCTGATCTTGTGAAGTTAATCTTATTGGCGAAGAGATCGTATGATCTAAGTTGTAGATCCATGGCACTGAACTTGTGAAATCTTTCCCTAGTTGTTCGCAAGGTGACAGGTTGGGATCTGACATGCATACAACTTGGAGATTGTCACAAGGTGATCAGTGTGGGGTTTGTTGCAGAGGGTTTCTCTTATCTTTAAGGATGCTTCTGAGAAGATTGGACCCTAGAGAGATTGTAGATATTTGTGATGCTATGGAATCAAAGATTACAGAGAAGCTGAAATATGATTCCAGAGCTAAGATGGAACTGATGAGGAATGACATGGTCATTGAGATCATGAGAGCTTTTGCTGGTGTACCTTAGAATGTTGGTACTGAGGATGGTTATGACAAAGTTGCTGATGAATTTGAAGCTGCTGGATCTAGTGGTGATGACCGCAGAGATAGATCTGGTGAAGATAGAACTGGTTGGTTACATAGATCTGGAGCTCGGTTAAGTAATAACTATCAAATGGAATTTTCTACTCTCTCTGGTAGTTTGAAGCTTGAGAACTTGATTGATTGGATTGGTGAACTTGAAGATTTCTTTGAGCTAGAAGAAATTGAACACCCTATTCGGGTGAGATTGGCATAGACAAAGTTGAAAGGACATGTTGCTCTTTGGTGGAAAGAATTACAAAGAGATAGAGAAGATGAAGGTAAAATGAAGATCAATTGGTGGAGGTTGATGGTGACTAAGTTGAAAGCTAAGTTCATACCTGCTGACTATGAGCTTGACTTGTTTAAGAAACTATAGAATCTAAAGCAGAAGGATTTGTCTGTTGAAGATTATACTAAGGAGTTCTACAAACTTACTATTTGGTCTGGACATAGAGAACTTGGTAAGGAAAAAGTAGCTCAGTATGTGAATGGTCTAAGATTCAATATTCAATATGAGCTTGGTATGTTGAAGATTGATTTTGTTGAAGATGCTTATCAGTATGCTTTGAAGGAAGAAGATAAGTTGAAGAGGAAACAAAATAATAACTCCTGAGGGAAAGAAAAGATTGATCACTCGGTGAAGGATAAACTGATTGATGTAGAAGATGAACATAAACCTATAGAATCAAAGAAGAAGATAAGTAGAGTTATCTTTAAGGGTACTTGTTATAACTTTGGAGAGGAAGGACACCATTCTTTTGAGTGTACATAGAAGAAGCTTGGTGACCAATGAATTGCTATGGCGAATGAGAACATTCAGAATGAACTTGAATTTGAGAACTTGCTAGCTCGGTGAACATTTCTTGGTACAAAGGAGGAACCTTGTTAGAGGAGTAACTTTTTTAGGACTTGGTGCATGTCTAGAGGTAAACTATGTGATGTTATTGTTGATAGTGATAGTACTGATAACCTTGTTGCTGAGGACACGATTCAAAAACTTGGTTTGAATAGAATGAGACATCCACATCCTTATAGGATTGGTTGGTTGCAAGATGATCATGCTCTAGAAGTAAGAGAATAATGTTTTATTAATGTTTAGATTGGCCAATATAAGGATCTTGTGTTATGTGATATTGTGGAGATGAACATTTTTCATATATTGCTTGGTAGACCTTGGCAATTTGATTGCAGAGCTATGTATGATTGAGTCAAGAATGTGTTTACTATTGAGAAGGATGACAGGAAGTTTTCCCTAATGCCTTTGATGGATACAACACTCGGTAGAAGTTAGAGTATTGGTAGCCAAGTTGAGTTGGTAGATCCTGAGAAAATGAATGATTAGTTTGGAGAACAGACCTGTGTTTTATCAAGGAAAGACTTGAAAAGATAGAGGAAATTGAAGTGGAAGAGCATGCAAAGTGAAAAGGTGGAGGACTTTTATGTGAAGAACCAATTTAGGATTTATGTGCTGAATCCTAGGAGATGTTCTTCTCACATATGAACATCTTTTTGAACCTGGGGTGTCTGATGTAGGGGCATTCTTGGTCCTTAGTGAATCTGCATGGTGGTTTGTTATTTGGCCAGTGTTACTTAGTTGTAGCCTTAACCAATGGTCTTAGTTATTGAAGGAAGCTCAGTTGTTGAAGGAACTCAGTGGAACTTCTGGTGCTTGGTGGAACTGGTGCTTTCTAATGCTTGGGTTGCTCGGTGTTTCTAGCTTGGTTAGTTGTTTCACTATTTCTCAGTTGTTTCTCTGGTGCTCAATAGTTGGTCTTACCGATTGGAATTCTTGAAGATTTTCTTGGTTGACTTGGTGCATTTATTATTTGTATCTTTTGTTGGATTCTCTTATGTGGATCTAGAAGCCAACATGTTGAATTAAATGTTTGTATGGAAATTTGAGAGCCGACTTGCATTGTATTTAATATTTATGTGTAGGAGTTAATTATTTCATCAAGCCGACTAGTGGCTAATGATTAGTATTTAAGGGATGTTTGGGTAGTTGTTTAGGGATCAGATTAGAGGTTCTGAGAAGTAGATCTGGGAGAACTAGAGAGGTGAAGTTGTGGAAAAGATCCCGCGAGATCTTGCAAATCAGATTGTTATCTAATAGTTTGTAATAGTAGAGCTAGTGGTTGAGGCTTGGAGGCAAGGATATTTCTTGGAGGCTTGCGAGATCAAGTTTAGATCTACCTTAGGGTTTCCATCAGTTTTTGATAGTTTTCAGGACTGAACTAGTTGGGGTTGTATTGGATCTTGTTGATCTTGCAAAATTACTTCTTGTTTGTAATTAGCCCTAACCCAGAAGGCCTTATAGCTGGGCATGATAATGGAAAATATGTTTTGAAATATATCTTGTTGTATTGTGTTGTTGAGTATTTCACTGTGTTGATTGTTGGCTGCAAGGTTGGAGTATCCTTAATTGGATCCACCATCCTTTGACAGCATCAAAATAACACTTCTAACCTCATGTATTTAAAAAGATCATATATAACTTGTTCAACACTATTGTCAAACTAGTGTGGGAGGGATTGAGGTAGGACGTACTGCAATAATTAAAAAATGATCTTTTTAATATATTGTAAAATAATACAATAAAAAGTACATATAATTTTACAAATATATTGTAAATAGAGAACATGACTTACCTTGACAAAGGTATGCCAATCATGTGTTTTCAACCCTGGCCCAAAATCACCTTTCTTTGATACAAGACTGCTTATATTTGCACCAAATCCTATTGGAATTTATTTTTTTATGAATTCTTTCAATGCATCACTTTGCTGCTCAGTTAATAACCAAGGAAGGGTGCTAGTATTTATGTGGTCTCCATTGCTATTTGATTCAATGAAATTTTTCAGTGCATGATTGGATTCATGAATGTCATTACAAATTTTGGCAATTTTTTCTTTGTCACGCCTTCCATCCAATATTTTCCATAGTGTCTCTATTACATTCTTTCCAATATGCATAGCATCAAACAAATACATGATTGGGAGATCCTTGTAGTACGACACCCTACTAAATTGACTAGGATAACTTTTTATTCCTCTAGGAAGTTGGTCATTGATGCCTTGATGACCTTCACAAGTGTCAATTACATCATTAGTAAATAAAAGACAATATCAAAATATAAATTTCAAATAAAAATCATCAGATGGAATGACATTACCTCAGTGATTTAGTCTATTGTATTGCAACTTCCATAGATGAGGTGTCATTCTTCATGGCCTTGATGTTGTCTCTTCTTTCCCATTAAAATGATGTTTTTCGGTAATTCAATACTTATGATTATTATGGAGAAAGTTCCTAAACTCATCGAACACCCTCTTTCCTAAATTTCTTGAATGAAGAGATTTCATCTTCAGACCACAAACTAGACATGCAAACTTACCCTTTGTCTAAAGACCTAAAATATACCATAAAATTGGATCATGTACAATTATCATGTGCAACTTAAACATACAACAATAATGTGTAAGCACTATAACATACCAAAAATTTGTGACCTTGACAATATATAACATACTGCAAAAATGAGTTAGCCCAAGGGCATCATGTATTGTCCATACAAGCATGGCATGAAATTGAAATTGTCTTTGTCCTATTGGTCTAGAGATGTCATACATAGAGAACCCATTCCATAACTTCAACAACTCATCAATAAGGGGCTCAATATACATGTTCATATCTTTAACTTGGTACTTACCTAGTTGAATGAGCAAAAACATTACATAATTATTATGACCATTTTGATGCGGTGTTTATAAATTAATTTAAATAACTATTAAACAAAAAAATATCTGGTACACTCATTGAAAACATTATGTGCTCCCTCTTTATGGACATCTAAGGAGGAATGTTATTGTTAATAACAAAAACATGCCACACTGATTAAACATATCTCATATCTCCAAATGGATTGACACCGTCTGCTGCCAATGAAACCTTGAGATTACGAGATTCTTCTTTAAAGTGTGGCCATGTTGTTTCTATGTCTTTAAATGCAAAACCATCCATAGGCATTTGCATAATGTCATCTTGACTTCTATTTTGTGCATGGTAATCCATAAATTGTGCTAAGCTAGTGCACCTAAATAATCATTGAAGACGTGGAATAATGGAAAAGTACCGAAGAACCTTGTGAGGCACCTTTTTTGTTATTTGATTTGACCAATATCTACTAATATGACAATTAGGGAATTCTGTTACAAATTCATGTTGTTTATGATATAGAATGTGATCATTGGGACATGCATGTATTGTGTGAAACTTCATTCCAATTTGATTCATAATGGTAGATAATTCTTGGTATGAATGAGGCAGAATGTTTGATGGTGGCAACAACAACTCACCTATCAACCTACAATAACAAATATTAATTGTTAATATAATGAATATTAATGGTATTCTAACATTCAAGATGACAAAAATGGCATACCTTAGCATATGTGACATTTCTACATTGGATAAACCATTCATAACCTTCAAGTTGACGAACAACACTATAGTGGAGAGAAGATTTGTTTGAGAGCCTTGGTATAGGAGCTCGTATGCCTTCTCAAGTATAGGTATGTCAAGACCATCTTCATCATCATTATTAGATGCACTAGTACCATCATCATGATCATCTTGATCAGCTATGCCAATATCATCTTCTTCAATCATGTCCTTTGGCACATTATCAGCTTCACCAATACCATCATCTTAAATTATGTTCTCTACCATAGGATCATCTTCTTCCATGGGAGCTTTATCCTTGGCTTGGATATTCACACCTCCATGTTCCTCTAGTTGGAAATCCACATTCACCAATCAACAAAAATCATGCCCCCCTTCAATGTGACCATGTTGCCTACAATGACTCTGGGTTTTTGCAATTAGAATTCTTCTATTCTTTAAGGCCTTACACTTTTTGCAAGGACAATTACATTTATCAACTTTTCTTTGGAATTGAGACCATAATCTAGCAATTGTCTTGTTATTTTGTTTTGGGTTCATATTACCAGGTGTGGAATTTCTTCACAGGAAATTATTTAGGCTATAAATATACAAAATGTAAATATACAAGCATTAGTAGTATCTTGCATATAATAAAAAATAATAAACTATTACAATATTATACAATATTTACAAATACACACACAAATCATGCTCAGTAGACCACAAAATGTTCAAATCACTTAGGGACTCTTAAATAGAAAATGTATCGTTGACCAAATTGCAAAAAAAAAGAAAACATAATAGATTTTGTGAAATTTTCACCATATGTTCTTCATGATCTATTCACTTATTGGTTGGTTTGCATGACAGTGTAGAATTTTTTCATCTAATATGATAGTGTAGAAGTTTTACTCAGGTGGTATTAGAGTGGGAAGATTCTTTTGGGAAGAATAGGAGGATACAATCTAAGGTTTTGAAGACTTAGAATCCCTTGTTGAGCCTTAAAGTTGATTCATCCTTTAAGAGCGTTTCAAGGTGGTGATTCAAATTTTGATGGATCTTAGTTTATAGAGGAAGTGAGATTGAAGGGTGGAAGAAGTTCAAGCCATCATGAATGTAGATTTGGAGAGAAGAGAGACTCATGGATACTCACAATTCAGAACATAATGAAAATGTATGGGTAAGGTTTGTAAAATGGTCATTTCCAGTGGCTCATTTTTCAATTTTGTTTTAGTTGAGATGGTTGAAAATTCAAGTCTACAATAGATGGTGCATAGAAGACCTTACATGGTATAGGGATTACATGGTGGAAACCAAGTTGAGGTGAAGAAGCAAGCATATGTTCATTTCAACATTGGAACCTATGAGGATGTTGTCTTGTGTGATGTTATTCCATTGGTAGGATTCCATTTGATCCTTGGGAGGGTATGGCAATCAGAGAAACACACCTTATATGATGGGGCATTGAATAATTACACCTTCAAGCATGGTGGAAGGAAAATAATACTAAGATCTTTGATGGAAGATGAAGCATCATGGAAGATGCCAACAAGTTTCTTGTTTGAAAGAATGGGGTTCCTAGGACAAAGGGAACAAGAAGAGGACAAGGTGGATAGTAAGGTAGAAGAATGTATTGTGGAGTAGTCAGCCTATGAAGGGGCACAAAAGATGTGGATCAAATGAAGAATGGAATTGTAGGGATAAGTTGCAGGAGGTCTCAAGGAGGATAGGGACCTTGGAGATTGAAGAGTTCAAGCCCTTGAAGATAGAGTTGAGGAAAGATGCCACAAGTTGGCATAAGAGGATGAAGCAAAGGGTTGTGTGGCCTATCAAAAGGCTTATTGATGAGAGGAATCTATGGTAGAGAGAACTCACTGAGAGAGTTCATGGAGTTGGTTATGGGAAACCAACACAAACTACTAAAATGGGCAAGGAGACAAGTAGTCCAATTCTTGAAGACAAGACATATTTGTGGGATGAATTAGATGCCATAGTTGAATAATGGAAAGAGAAGGGTGGAGTGATGAGAGAGTGCCTAGAATAGGGCCATGAAGAGGAAAGAGAGGATGTTCATGGAGAGACCTTGTAATCAGTGTTTTCTACAAAGACAAAGATCTCACAAGGAGTGTGTGAGAAGGAGGATGAAGTAGTGAACCCAATGAAGGAAGAAGTGAAGTACCAAACATTTTTTTTGGTGAATATGAAAGACTTGATTGTTTTTTATTTCTAACATTGTTATGGTAGGGTTACAAGGATGTTATCTTGAGGCTTATGCAAGTGGTGATGTTGTAGACATCTATGACATGAAGGATGCAAGAGTTTGTGGTTGGCACATATTGTTTGATTGCAAGGGCATGAAGAAAATGGACAAAGGATACCATTTTGTTGCAGGTCCTCAACAAGAGGTGGACAAAGACTGGTGGAAGAGGAAGAAACTCCCCAATCCAAAGACACTTGGATTGATTTGATCCTTGGGAGTATGGTGTAGGGGACCCTGGAAAAAGCATGAGAAGAGAGACATTTAGACTCATGAAGGTTTATTGATCTAGGAAGATCAAGATATGAATTTAATTGGACCTATGGTCCATTTTGTATTTGATACATTTTAATGTAATGACGCTAAAACTATAAAGGCAATGTAATAGATGTGAATGGCATTATAAGTTCAACAATGCACCTAGAGGGGTCATTAAGGGTCATCTTGTTGATCTTAGTCTAGTGAGGGTATCTAAAGACCTATAAGGTCTATGAAAAATGTAATATGGCCTCTATAGCCAATAAAAGGTTGTAAAAGCACTAAAAGTGCCAAAGTATGTGATTTTCCCATATTGGCAAAACTAGGCTAGTAAGACTTGTAGGGAGATTTAGGAAGTTACAAGGAGTTTGATAGGGTTCTAGAGCTTTAAGAAGGCTAATGAAAATATATGAACACCTTATTGGTTATAATTTTTTGAAGTTGACACTTTAGTGTCAACTAGACAACAAATATCAATTGTAACTAACTAGTAAAAGTCATATAACTGACTATTGCGGTTGTGCAAGAGGGTAACCGGCTTTGGAAGACTATTTGGTGGGAAGTAGGCATGTGTCAAGGGCATGTAGAGTTGGTGGTGATTGTACCATGCAATGTAACAAACTTTCATCCAAATAAAACAAAGTATTCTCTACAATTTTCTTCACTGATTCCACGGGTATAGTCAAAAAATTAGATCCAAATGACTGTTTGATACATGACTTTTGGATTGTTTTGGATGTAGGAACATATCTTTCAATTCTATTTATCATTCCACTCTTTCACTTCACTATTTTTATTGTATTTAAGTCTAGTGCCTTGGTTGATATTATGGAGACAGTGACTGGCAGGGTATAGTCAGTTTAATAGTAGTTTGATATAAAATATATGAAGGCTACTTAGTTTATCTTAGGGATAGATATAATTTAATTTTAACTTTGGTTGTGTTAAAGGAACTATTTTGACTTTATTTTGTAGTTTTTTAACATGAGATTTTCTAGATTAATAGGAGTTCACATTTTTATGGGAACATATCATTCAATTGAGCAATGCCCATCTATATCTAGTGAGATGGACATAACTCGTGTACCTCTTGCTAGTGTGCTTAGATACCTTGTATACATTATTTTTCATTAGATTAGACATTATCCAAATAGTGAGTATTTATTTAGCAACTTTTATGGCTAATCTTAGTAGGAAATACATGATAATAGTCAATAAATTTCAAATATTTATGGTAAATATATATGAAGTATTCAATATTTTATTGTAATTTGTACTATAACTCAATTATAGCCAACAAAATTTAGTATCAATACTACAAATCAATTGTATAAATAGTAGTGGTGGTGTAACTTGCAATAGTGTCAACTTGAGGAAATGTAGCACTTTTTAGAGATTCAAGAATTTATAGATATATTGCATGAGAGGCATGTTTACAATAGGATGTTGACTAGTGGTTATGTGTTTTCTATTTAGTGGTGCAATCAACTACATGACTAAACAAGTTATGGTCATACTTTTCATGATATATGCAAAAATATTACATCTATCTATGCCTACAAGAAGGCAGTCTAACTTCAGAGATTATTTTCAAATGCTGCACTAGCCTATGTCAAGGATCCACAAGGATTAATTGTGATAGTCAAAGTACTATAAAATTCACAATGAATCAATCTTTTCACATGTGAATGGAGTATATATCGATGCTTAGTTTCATTTTATTCATGATGAAGGGGAGGACAAGAGAGTTATCTTGGAGAAGGTAAATAATTTGTGTGAATCTTGTAGATATTTGACAAATCTAGTGAACAAAAAGAAGTTTTGATAGGGTAGTGAAGCTATGTGAAATTCTATCCTAAGAAAGTACTTTATTGGCTATTAGTGCTTCTCTTTTTCTCTTGCAAGGTATATAACATGGGAGAGAATGTTGAAATTGTTTCAAATATTTTAAAAATCCTGATGTATTATTTATTATGCACTCATGGAAAAGGGGTTTCTCACTTGAGATTATGCTTGATGCCATATAAAATATGTATTATGATGTGTTTATAAATATCTAATGTTATGTAAGATGTGTAAGATAGTTGGAAAATATTGTAGACTTGTGATTCTACAAGGAGTTGTCTTATCATAATTTCTCTAGATAGAATTGGCGTAAGAAATTATAATTGTATTATAACCACAATATTGTTGATTTCTAAATAATACACTGATTCTCTCTTTGTTAATGTGTTTTTGAAATAATTTTTATATAATAAATATTATTTTTATAGAATAAAATGAATGATAAATACTACACATTCTTAGATAAAACATCTATATCTATATCTATATAAAAATAAAATAAAAACTAAATATACTAAAATACATAACAATGAGGCTAACAAAATAGGCCATATAATACTATTAGTATTTAGTATTCTCAACCTCACAAAAGTGGAAAATAACATTTGAACTAGACACTTCAAGGTGAAAATTGACTAATGCTTTCTCATTTTGTCTTGTAATGTGTTGACACAGTCAGCTTAATCGAAGGGAAAAAAATTGAAAATTTTAGATTTATTGATGGGCATGAGAGTAAACACAAAACAAACATAACATATTACTAATAATGGCTGACCATCATAGTTTCAAACTTGGATGCATCTGAAATTCTATGGCTTGACCTGGCATGACATGACATGAAATTTGGAGTCCTCTTTCATTTGGTGCGATCACTTACAATAACATATTCAAAATGGTATTAGTAGCTATGTAAGGTTGGATAGCATTGAAAGATAAATCCATCAATTATATAAACAAAGGTATAATCTGGTTATATTAATACATTGACTCCAAAACCAAAGCACATGTCTTATCCAAAACAACAAAGAATTTTTTCCATCTAGTCTCTGATTCCTTTCTTATGGTTGTCCTATCTATATGGTTAAGATCCTTAAAGATGGTGAACACAGGGTGCCATGACCACAAAAAATCTTTCCAAAGGGTATGAGACAACCATTTTTCAACTTTTTTTGCTCACACACACTTGTCCACTTATCTATTCACTAAACCCTCACTTTTTGGGTCAATAGCCTAGGGCTTTGTAGAAATCACCTTCTTCTGCAACTCACAACCATCATACTAGTTCTAACACCTTACACTACATCCCTATAGATATTTCCAACTATCAAATACCCCCTCTCTTCATCAGGTATCTTCCAACCATAACTGGTGCTTACTAAGTACACCCTTCGTTGTGACTTCACCAGGCTTACCACTGCTTCTTCTCACCTTTCGTGCATAATATACTAAACATAAGGATATGATAAAAAATCACATCTCTCCCACCCAAAGATATTATTCACAAGGGGTGGGAGAGTCTATCCATGAAGGAGACTATTATCCCAAACTCCTTAACTATGTCTTCAAATCAGTCCTCTTCCTAACACCAGTCAATTTCTTGATTTTACTAACAACAAATATAATGTAATGTTTGCAGAAACATGTAAATATAATGCAAGGCAATGTTCCTAATTCATAACCTAGCCGAGATCACATTCAATCAAACATATAGACTCAATGTTGTATTCACTATTCCATAAGATAGTCCCAATATGCAAAGAAAACTCTTTGTTTACTGTTTGTAAACCATTACATAGTTTCTTTCTAACTCTAATAAACCAACAACAACCTCCAACATGAAAGTGTATAAGTTTTGTTCTTCAAATATGTTTGGGCCATTCTTTGAATTCCATGACTCTTTGAATTCAAATATGTTTTCTCACGGTTTCCACGCGGGTATAGACACCCCGCCAACTGGATCTTGAATAACTTAAAGGAAAATCCAGACAAATTTGAAGTTTAAAAAAAAATGATCATACCTTAGGTTAAGATAAGGAAATCCTTACAGGTGGTTCTCCTTCATGCACTACAACCCTTGATCTAATTTGTCATGTCAGGTAATAATGAAATGAGAAATGAAATCTTTTTTTTTTAAGTTATGCCCATGTTGGTTGAAATTTCAACCTATAGGATATTGGTCGAAATTTCAACCAACATGGGCATGGATTAAAAATAAATGAAATTTTTCTTTCTATAATCTGACCAACCTAAACCTTTTTATTTGATGGTCAAAAATTTTGGTAGAAAAATAAGGTCAAATGTACTAGTGGATGGACCAGCGAATCGAGTTTTTTTTGAATATCAATCTTTGATTGGACTTATGTATGAAAATCACAAAAATGCAAAAAATTAGAGATGTGGTGACCTACTTCAGAGGTTAAGCAATATAGAGACACTTTTGACTTTAGCATCTCTTCTTCCCATGCTAGAAGAAATGATGTTCATTATAAAAACATCCTAACAAAGAGCCATGTATATTGCAGAATATGCTCAATTGTGTAAAATGTCATGCCAAGCCTCGATAATCTCTATTGAAATGAACCAAATTGATCGGATGAAAAATTTGATCACAGGTGAAAACTAATAGATTTGGACAATCTTGATAATTATTTAAAGATCATTGAAAATGGAGAATTATGTATCTATGTAAGGGGATTTATGATACTAATGTACTACAATGCCCCAAAGAAGAGAGCTACAAGAGTTACAAGGGAAGAGTTTACCAAGATTGTCGCGTCTATAGCAGCTCATGCAAGGGACATAGCCTATAAGGTTTCCTCTGAAATAAGATCTTGATTCCCATATGAAAAATTGCTTGAGGCCATGGCAATTGTGTTTCCTAAATATTGGTGCTTAAACTCTACGGAAGGTTATCGTAATAGGCTGTTGATTTTGATAAAGGAATTTTGCAAATATGTAGAATCCAATAGAGTGACTATCAATGGAATTTTAGATGAGGGTCTTCTTAGACATAAATCACACACTTTTGCAAGGATTATGAAGCATCAATATCAAATAATGCATAACCCACATGAAGAGGGCTCGACAAAAAGGCTTTGGATAGAACTAAAATAGAGCACAATGTTGCATGATGAAATTTCAGAGTTCTTCAAGCTTGTTGATCTATGTCAAATGATGATATTGGGTTTGGTGGAGGATGAGAGATTTTTTAGTGCTTTGGGCTTCCTAAAATCAAAGCTAAGAAAAAAACTAGATAAGAATTTGGAAACATGCTTGAGGGTCTACACATCTAGGTATGATTTCAATACTTTTTCTTATTTAAAAGAAATTGAAATATGGAAGAAAAGATGCAAAAGAAGAGGGTTGGGTAAAACCATTAACCAATCTATGACTCTAAGTGGGACAACTATAGGTGGCTATGGGAGTGGGATTTATAAAAGTGGAGCTCAAAGTGAAGAAGACACAAATGAAAATGAAGAGAACAATGAAGGAAATAGAATACCATAATTAGATGATGATGACGACACTGAGATGAATTGGAAAATTTAGGAAATTTTTTCTAAATTAGTGTTGGTGAACAAATTTGTCTTTCAACAAAAACCTTTCAAATGACTCTTGAATTCCCAAACAAGAAGACACAATCTACAACCAACAGTTGGGTCATCTGTAATTAAAATGTGCAAACGCCCTCTGAATTTTGGTATGAAGGTACAACTCCCTCCGTTTGATATACAATGAATTTTATATCACTTATATGCTTTTCACCACAAAGCATCAAAGGCATCAACATCTACCCATAAACATGATGTAGATGTGTAGAGATTTTAAATTCATAACAAAATAAATATAAGAGGCTGGTACAAAGCCCACTTCTCTCACATTCACAACTCCTAACTCATTAAATCAAGAAACATGTGTTCTTTCCAAACATAGCCTCATTTTGAAAATAAAGTTCCAGAATCAAGAACATGCACAACTAAATGAATAAAATACGATGTTGAAAAATATTTTAATGAGACAAAACTCAAAAAAATCTGAAGAAATGATAATAAATTCAAAGACTCGTGAATTGTTCCTTCATTATTTTAAAATCCAAAATGAGTTGTGCATTACATCTGCATAGAAAAAAAAACATGCTCTCTTTCATTTGTTTGAAAATAGAAAATCTCCCCCTTCCGTAGCACACAGGCTACCAAAAAAGAAGAACCTTTTGATTACAATATTCAAACTCCAGCCCCCCCTTCCCAAAGCACAAATAATTTTTTGAAAAAGAGAGCAACCCCTCCTTCTTTCCATCTTTTTACAATAAAATAGCTCAATGAGAGAATATTCAATTATATAATTGAATCTTGAAAGGATTATAATTAATCTATATTTTTGCCTTATCTCTCGATAAAATTATCACCCTTATATTTTGATATATTTATAAACTATTAATTTATAAGTTTATAAGGATATTTCTTAACACATTTAAATTACATTCGGACAAGTGACACATAAATGTGTCAAACCAAAATGGAAATAATCTTTTGCTAGGCGGACAAAATATTTTTTGGCAGTTCGGTGACATTGTATTATTTTATTTGTATCACACAAACCAGAAATTATTTTTAAAATCTCTCTAATGAGACTCCGGATAGTGAAATTATGCAACACATATCCAAAATTGAGAATGATCAAATGTTTCAAAAAAAAGATATACTCCCTTCATTGAGACTATTTTTCTGAGACAGTCAATTCGTGATTACATGTTGCATTAAAAATTATAAAAATTCTTCATGCTAATTCTTGCACATGAATCATCAATTTGAGTTGATCTACATTGTTTGGGTACATTCTTCCACACAAGCCTTCATATGGAGTTCTGTCATTACTTATATTCAACATCATGATGCCAAACTTGGGTGCAAAATTAACTAAACTTGTTGTCAGCAATTCATCATTGAACTAGTCTCAATTATTGAACCATGGGACTATGACTCTGAACCATTTCGAACCTCTCAAACTAATTTGAACCATTTTGAACTCTGTTCAAAGTGGTTCAACAAAGTGAACTTGTGCTTCAAACTTGAATTCTAAATCTTTGAACCTTTTTCACTGAACCTGGTTGTATTTGACCTTACCAATACTCAACATGAAAATCAAAGATAGAAATATTGATTTAATTTTTTTTTAAAGGGGTGTCCATATGAGGGCTAACATTCTCACTACAAGGGGACTATTTTTGAAACAAAAATAGAGAACTCCAACATTCTCTGGTTGAAAAATGAGTGCCTAAAACCATTGGGCAATAGAGTCACAAAGATTAGAATGTTGGCAGCTACTTGTAGATGGATGGAGGGGAGAAGGGCTAAACTAACAAGAAATAAAACAAGACTAACAGGAAGCCAAAACTGATGCAGGAGCATCTCAGGTCCTTGGCAATCCTGTGACACCAAAAACAATTTGGATTTTTTTCTAGTGTTGCTCGGTTCGTACTTTGACCGAGTTGGTCGGTAGTTGGTTGGTTTCCTTTGGTTATTGAGTGTGGTTGGTTCTCCCCTGGGCGGCTAGTTATTTCACTCACGCTTGGCATTGCTTGTCTGCTGCTTAGTTATCTTTCTTGTCGACAGGTTTAGTTTTAGTTCTTATTGTGGCTGACTTATGCATTTATATTGGATCATGGATTTAATGTTGGAATCCATCATTGGGAAGTGTGTGGTCCTAGATTTGACCATTCCTTCCGTTGATTTTGGATCTGAAGGCCGACTCAGCTTGGTAGCTTCTTGTATAAATGTAGGTGTTTGGTTGTAGTTTGGGAGGCATTTTTTGATAGAAGATGGTAGACATTTGATTAGAGATTTGTGATAGATCCTCACATGTTTGGGGACTTCTGTGACTAATTGTAATATTAGGCCGTAACTGGGAAGGCCTTATAGCTTGACATGTATGGTTCTATTTGATAATATATGAAAGATATGGCATTCTCTCTCTCATTGTTGTTGTTTGTTGCTTTCGCATGTGTGGTGTAGGCTCAGATCATTAGGGTGTGCCATTGTTTGGCCCCTCTTGCATCTTGCCTTGCATCAGGTGGTATCAGAGTGAGGTTAGATCTTGATCTAGGTATGTGGATTTAGGTTTGTAGGTTCCTCTTGAAGCCCTAGTTGATTTTTGCGGGGTAGAAGATTGTGATTTGACCTGCAATTATAGAGAGTTGTCAAGATGGTTCGTGGGAGGTGAGATGTAGATCCAGGATTGGTAGATATGCTAAGGCATATTTTTTCTAGGTTAGAAGCTATTGAAATAGCCCAGAGAAGAGGCAGACATCTTGAAGATGTTAGTGATGGTGAAATTGAAGAAGAACGGGCGAATACAGAACCTACACCTGTTATGGATCAAGGTGAAGAAAGATTTTTGAAGGCTTTGACAAGTCTAAAGTCAACACCACATTTCAATCCTTCTGAGTATAGTGGAAAGCTAGATTCTGATGAATTGGTGGACTGGATCACCGAGATGGAAAAGTATTTTGAATATGAAAAAATTCCCAAGGATAAGAAGGTGAAGATTGCAAGCACAAAGTTCAAAAGTCATGCATCCTTATGGTGGGAACAGCTACAATTGGATAGGAAAAGGAAAGGCAAAGAAAAAATCAAGGTATGGAGTAAAATGGTCAATAAATTAAAGGAAATGTCTTACCTTGTGATTATCAGATTAACCTAGTTTGACAAATGCAAAGTTTGAGACAGAAAGATAGCAAGGTAAAAGAGTATACTGAGGAATTCTATATATTGGATATCAGATCTGGGCATGATGAAGATGATGTGGAAAGAATCAGTAGATACCTGAATGGTTTGAGAGTTTCCATCCAAGAGGAAATTAGTAAGGTCAAGTTGGAGAACATTGAAGAGGCTTATCAATTTGATTTGAAGGCCGAGGAGAAATTGAACAAAAGACATGAGCAAAGACAGAGAGGTCGAGGTGGTAGATTCCCTAGAGGAAGAGGTAGATGTAATGGTGAGAATGGTAGATCTGAACTAGAAAAGACAAATCAGGACAAAGGCAAGACCAAGTGGAAAGGTGAAAGTTCATCTAGAGGTAGAGGCAGAGGCAGTAACTACCGAGGTGGTTATGGTAGAGAAGTTTTTGAGGAACTTGTTACAATTGTGGAGAAGGACATAGATCTTTTGAATGTAAATAGGCTAGTAAGAAGGCTGGTAGCAGTAGAAATGCTTTGGTGCAAGAAGAGTCACCAAATGAACCTGAGAAAGAAAATAACTTGATGGTAAGGAGAGCACTGTGGAATGAAAGAAAAAAGGAAGATCCGATAAGGAAAAGTTTGTTCAAAACCATATGTGGAGTTTTTGACAAAGTTTGGAAGGTAATCATTGATAGTGGTAGCTCAGAGAATTTGGCATCTAAAGAGATGGTCACAAAATTGCAATCAGAAAGATTGGTACAACTGAAGCCCTATCAGATTTCATGGATCAAAGATGAGCATACACTCCTAGTAAGTGAACAATGCTATGTGAATTTGAAGATTGGAAAGTACTATGATAAGGTGTTGTGTGATATCATGCCTATGGATTGTTTGATGGAAGGAAGAAAGTTTGTTAACTCATTTAAGAAGAATGATGTATGTTTTTTTGTGATTCCTAATAAGCCAAGTAAGAAAATAGAGGATAATGTCCCTAAGGAGATTGATAAGTTACTCACTGAGTATAGTGATATCATTTCTAATAATGTACCTAATGGTTTACCACCGAAAAGAAGCATTGATCATTGTATGGATCTAATCCTTGGAGCTAGTTTACCGAATAAAGCACCTCATCGGTTGACACCTATCAAGAATCAAGAATTGAATTGACAGATTCAAGAGTTGTTGGAGAAAGGTTTGATCAGAGAAATTTTGAGTCCTTGTGTAGTACTTGTTGTATTGACACCAAAGAAGAATGAAGAATGGAGAATGTGTACTGATTCCAAAGCAATCAATAAGATAATAGTGAAGTATAGGTTTCCTATACCAAGAATGGATGACATAATGGATAGTTTGACTGGAGAAAAGTATTTCATGAAGATTGATTTGAAAAGTGGGTATCATTAGATCAAAATCAGAGAAGGTGATGAATGGAAGACTACTTTCAAGACAAAGGAAGGTTTTTATGAGTGGTTGGTTATGCCTTTTGGTTTAACTAATGCACCGAGTACGTTTATGAGGTTGATGAATGAAGTTTTGAAGAAATTCATGGGTAAGTTTGTGATTGTATATCTTGATGATATTCTGATATTCAGTAAGACTAGAGAAGAACATTTTTTGCATGTTAGACAAGTTTTTTAGAGATTGAAAGAGGAAAAGTTGCTGATAAATCTGAAAAAGTGTTCATTCATGAAAGAAGAGATTGTGTATTTGGGATTTGTTATTTTAGTTGATGGTTTGAAGATGGATCCTGAAAAGGTTGAAGCTATTTTGAATTGGCCTACACCTATGAATGCTAGTGAGGTAAGATCATTTCATGGTTTGGCAAGTTTTTACTGAAAGTTCATAAGGAATCTCAGTTCAATTTGTAATGTTGTGACTGAGACTATGAGAGGAGACAAAAGAGAATTCAAGTGGACACATGGAGTTGACAAAATTTTTGAGACCTTGAAGAAAAAGGTTGTCAAATTACCTGTTTTGGTATTACCTGATTTTAGTAAAGTATTTCAAGTAGAATGTGATGCAAGTGGAAGTGCAATTGGAATTGTGTTGAGTCAAGAAGGTAAACTTGTTTCTTTTTTTAGTGAAAATTTGAATGATGCTAGAAGGAAATATTTTGTGTATGATCAATAATTCTATGCTATTGTTCAAGCACTGAAGAAATGGAGACATTATTTGATACCGAGTGAATTTGTGTTGTATACTGATCATAAGGCTTTACAATATTTGGGTAGTCAGAATAAGTTGAATCAAAGACATATGAAATGGGTTGAGTATTTGCAGAGTTATACATTTGTGATAAAGCATAAGAGTGGAGTCACTAACTAAGTTGTTGATGCATTGAGTAGAAGAAGATATTTGATGACCAAGATGAAAATTTAAATTCTTGGTTTTGATGAGATGAGAGATTCTTATGAGTTTGACCCTAATTTTTCTGAGCCATGGAGAAAGTGCAGAGCTCCTATTCAAGATCAACAAGATACTAAATGGGATGAATATTTTATTTAGGAAGGTATGTTGTTTAAAGGTATTCAATTGTGTATACTGAGAGGAGTAATGAGATCTAATTTGATAAAGGAGAAACATAGTAGTGGTTTGGCTGGACATTTTGGCATTGATAAAACATGGAATTTTCTTAAGGAGAAATGCAATTGGCCGCAATTGTATAAAGATGTTTAGAAATTTGTGAAAAGTTGTGGAATTTGTCAAGTTGCAAAAGGAGTAAGTCATAACACTAGATTGTATACACTAATTGTTGTTCCTGAGAAACCTTGGATTGATATCAGTATGGACTTTATTCTTGGCTTACTGAAGAAAATAAGAGGTAATGATTCTATATTTATTGTTGTGGATAGATTTTCAAAGATGACACATTTTATACCTTGTAGAAATACATCAAATGCAGTACACGTAGCAGATCTTTTCTTTAAGGAAATTGTCAGATTGCATCGATTACCGAGGAGTATTATCTGTAATACCCCAAAAATGGGTTGTAAGTTCATTAACCTCTTATATCATCAAATCAAATGAAATCGACATCAAAGTCCTAACCTAAGGCACATCTAAACATCATCAAATCTAATTGATTATCTTAAATTCTGCATCGGAGAATATTCCTAATTATCATAATTATCTTTAATTTTATAATTATTTGGCAATAAATCAGATTTATCCTAAAGTTTCATTAATTGAATATTTTCATATTTAATTAATTAGATTTAATATCTTGCCACTTAATTGTGTAATTAAATTTAATTATATCTATTATTAATTGTATTATTTAATTTTGACAATAAATCAAAATCCCTATCTTTAATTGATTAAATTCTTATTTAATTAATTAAAGCATGTTGTCATTATTTAATAATATAATTTTTAATAAAAGTTTGATAAAATAGTTAATTAACCCATAAATTAATTATTTTATTTCAAAAATTAGTTAAGTTGGAAATAAATCACTTTATTATTAAATTAATTCATAAATAAAACATGCACAATCATAAAAGTAGACAACTGTCAATTATCAATTAAAGCTAAACTCTATTTTGTGTTAAAGCTTAGCTTTTGCATGTTTTTGTGACTTGATTATCTGTTATTATCAGATAACTCAAAAATCAAGCTGAGTTATTTGAGTGATTTATGGCTTTTATCCATGCACCTCCAAAGCCCTGGATTTCTATAAATTAAAGGCTCAGCTCTTCATAATTCATCTCATATTTTGGCACAATCATGCTGGAGAATTGGAGGCTGAGGAATCAACTTGCGAATTCAAAGCTTTGTGAGATCAATTTCAATTGCATAGTTTTTATATCTTAGCATAGAATTTCATAGTTTTCATATCATTGTTAGAATCTTCATTGTTAGATCATTTAGCATTCATTTCATATCAGTTTTCAATAGCATTCATAGCATATCAGTTTATCATTCTTATTGCATAGAAAATATCAAAAATATAGATTAATTGCATTCAATTTCATATCCATCTTTTGCATTCAAATCCTTCATTTAGGTGTCGTCTAGGTCACTAATCTCAATTACAATCTGAGAACATCAATCTCGCACCTACTAGAAGGTAGTAAATCACTTGGTTAGATAGTTTTCAATTTTGCATGATTTTGATTATAGCTAACCTCTAATGTTTTACTGAAGTGTTGTGTCTACAATTAAGGTACAATTTTCACACACATTAAGTAGTCTTAGATACTTGTGATTGATCTTGATTGCTATCTTGGGTTATTGGACTCGCTAATCTGTCGGCCCCTCATTTCCACCCCGTGGTTGCAATCTCAGTGCCATAAAGGGGAGGGGTCAACAGGACAGAAGCGTTAAGTGTTCCAGTTGGCAACCCTTTTGTGCTTTTAGGAACTCACTTGTTTTCTAAGTTGGGGACTCATTTTTAGCTTGTGTGAGGTGTTAAGTGTTCCACCTTGTGGACTCATCTCATATTTTCTTTAAGCGTTAAGTGTTCCTCCTTCTACTTTTTGGATGCTTTTGGTAGATTTTCTTTCAGGAATATATCTGTGCTCACATAGTAATTAGGCCCTATGAACACTATTCATGATTCTTGAGAGATTGGATTCCTAGCGAAATCTTTCTTGATGATAGAATCCTTGTAGGTAGGGAGGATACTTAGTGTGTTTCACATTCAACTTGGTTAGTACATCTTCTCTTATTGATCGACACATTCTCTCTCCGGAGAGGTTGATAGATCACATGGGGTTGATATCACGAGCTTTGGTGAATCAAAATTGGTTAGTGCATCTTCTCTTATTGATTGATACATTCTCTCCCCGGAGAGGTTGATAGATCACGTGGAGTTGATATCATAGACCTTGGTGGAACAAAACTTTGTCTTAGCGTGTCAGATTAATCTACTTGCTTTGTTTGGGTTAAAAGTGAAAAGGTGTAAAAAAACCTTGGATCTGGAGCCAAGTCCCCTTGTGGTATACTATTGTGAGTCACCTTTAGAGAGGGTTAACCATAGCAAAAAATCCCTTCACAGGGCAAACTGCGTTGACGGAACCTCAAGTGGTAATAGTCATTTTCACCATGGTAGTGACGGCCGCTATATAAATGTCCTTGTGGAAGAAATCTCCATGGGTATGGTTCATTGTTGGGTTGTCAGATCTCCCTAGCAGCTCTTGAAGATTAAGTTCTCAGACTATGTCAAAACCCTGGTGCACTGGGATTGGAGTTCACCCCTTTGAATCATAAAAGTTGCAGAGTCAAGCCATTATTAAAAACACTAGAGAGGCCAATTTTTCACTTTCAGGTATATGTGTGTTATTGCAAAACTTTTCAGAACATACACAATTATTACTCTCAGGGATTAGCACAATTTGGTCACTTGATTGTTCATGCGCAAGGTTGCTTTTGCCCTTGTTCATTGTTTTCAGACATGCTTGGAATCACTTGCTTGCTATTCTGTGTGCTTGTTTATCTACTTGGCTATTAAAAATGATCAAATCTGGTATAACCTTCAAAATCTGGACAGTACAATTTGCAAACAATCCAAAACTGAAGACCTTAAATTTTGCAAAAATTGACGTAAAATCTTTCTGGAGTCAAAAGTCATTTCAAGAAGTCAAAAGTCGTATGAGTTTTGTCTAGTGTCATTTCAGTATTGACCATCTGTCGTACGATTGAGAACCCAGTGTCGTACGAGTTTTCAAACTAGCAAATTCAAGAAAGTCAAAACCCTATTAGCAACTATCATACAAGTTTTGTCAACTATCGTTTCATTGCTACCCAACTATTGTACGAGTTTAGCAACTGTTGTTTCATAGACTACCCAGTGTCATACGAGTCTACAGAGTGTCATTTGGAAAAATTTGAGAGAGTTGTCAGAAATTGTCAAATTGCAAGATATCCAATGTTTCCAGCCTAGTTCTAGAATCTGTCAAAAATATCATTGTGTCAGGAACAGAGCAGTAGCTATTGAGCATTCTACCATTTTTCGAGATTGATCTTTTGAATCCGATCTAGCTTTCTGTTTGATCAATTTGAGTCCTTTTTATCTCATGTCAAAACCTTGTCATAACTATCAATCTTCAATCAATCTTCAAAAATAGACTAAGTGTTGAGAACTCGTGTCCGCTATCTTTTAGGTGATCTATCCCATACATCCAGGGCATAGTATCCTTCACCCACATCTCATCAGATCTTCAAAACTATCATAATCTTGACAAGGTTGCATCATCCGATTTTCTTGAATCAAATTGTTCTTCAGTTGTCTTCATCCTTTTCTTCCATTTCATTCAAAGTTAATGGTGGAGACCAGAGCTTCTTCACGCAAGAAATCAAAAGAAACATCTCAGAACTTACTTTTGACCAATACCCCGGGTCCAACTCTTGAACAACTCATCAAGTCAGGTATCTACGAAGATGACGGTCTCGGTAACTTTCGATTGAAAACTGGTTACATACCTCCTTTATCAACTCATAGAGGTAATAAGCAAACTCCTCTTCAATCTGTTCCAGGGAGCCCAAAAACTCCTACCATGTCTCAAGTAGGGACAAACCATGGTTCTCTAGGAGGAGGATCCCAGGGACACCATTCTCAACATAATGCCGACCAAGAACCTACACCCTCTGAAATCCATCAATGTCAGAATGACAATGAATTCAAGAGAATGATGAGGCATTTCTTGAAAGTGGATAGAGAGGCATACTTTTTGCAATTAGCCCAGAAAGGAGCTAAAATTTCTCCTCACTTCAATGTCGAAGATATCATCACGCATGAGGAAGAAACTCTGATGATGGCCATAATGAACCAGCTGCATGCTATGCAGGTCCAAATGAATAAAATTGAGAAAGAGAAGGAACCCAAGGAATTCTCCATGGAGGCCCTTTGTCCTTTCCCTTTTGACAAAGACTTGTATATGCCTCCATTCCCAAAAAGAGTGGAGATGCCAAAGTAGGACAAATATGGCGGACACTCTGATCCTCAAGATCATGTCAGAGAGTTCTATATGCACTCCATGGAATTCATGCATGAACCGACCTATCTGATGCATCTTTTTCCTAGATCCTTGGGAGGAGCATCCATTCAATGGTTTTCGAGATTACCTTCTACGATCAAAACTTTTGAGGAATTGATTAAATTGTTTTATCAACAATATTCCTACAATAGTCAACATCCAATTACCATGATCGATATCTGTAACCTAAAGCAATATCCAGGGGAATCATTCCTAACTTTTCTCAAGAGGTGGCGAAAGAAGTTTTCTCTATATGCTAGACCAATTCCCAAAATGGAGAAACTTGAAATATTTATCAATAACCTTGTTCCAGAGCTCAACTATCCATTACAAATGTAAGATCATGTATCTTTTGATAAAATGGTGGATAATGCAATCAAGATTGAGAAAGTACTTGTCAAGAAAGGAGAAATCACACTTCAAAAGGACAAGTCTGAATCTGGATCTAGCTCAAAAGATAAAAACAAAAGCTGGAATAGAAACAAAGGTATTGTCTTTGATGGTGTTGTTGACACTATCCACACCCCATTAAAGGCATCAGCCTACAATCTCACCCTTGCCACAAAAGCCATTGAAGCTTCAGAGCAAAAATTTGCTGAACCATCTCCAAAGAAGCCATTCAAACGATGGGATAATAAATGAAAGTTTACTCCCCTGGGAGAATCTTTGGAATCTTCCCTAAGAACCCTGATAGCTAATAACATGATCTCTTTACCACCAATCCGAAACCCTGATCCAGATCCAAAACCATATTGGTGGAAAGATAATGAATTCTGTTCTTTCCATCTGACTAAAGGCCACAAAACAAATGGATGCTTCCACTTGAAGCATACTATTCAAGACTTGATAGATCAAGGGGACATCATGATCGATAATCCTACCAGAAATAATGATCACACAGCATTTACAGAACCGTTTCCACAACATGGCAAGGGAGTTTCCACTTCTCAGCCTGACATGGGGGCAAAAGTCAACTACACTTACCCTGGAAACAATGCTGTCATCAATATGGTTGAGCCATGTCTCTCTGAGAGCTGCAATGTCATCACAATTGTGCGAAGAGACCGAAATCATTCCTCAACTAATGTAGTTACCAGATCACAAGCTCAGGCTCATCTGAAAGGACAAACACCAAGTTCATCTAATGTCCCTAAGATACCTTTCAATCTCACATCTGCTTCTAAACAGAAGGCTGCCTTGAAATCTTCCAATCCAAAGGATACAAGACCTACATCTTACAACATCATCCAACAACTCCAGCATACCAATGCCAAAATCTATATGTTTGAGTTACTTTGAATATCTCCAGCTCACAAAGATATCCTAGACAAAGCTTTGCTCAGCTCTAATGTTCCTGATGATCTAGATCTAGACAGGTTCCAAACTATGTTTGGTTATCTAACGTCTTTGCAATATATCTCCTTTTCAGAAGAAGATGACAACTCCCTAAGTCACCCACATAATCAGCCCTTGCACATAGAAGTCTTGATCCAGAACCGTCGAGTCAAACGTGTGTTGATAGATGGGGGTGCAGGCCTCAACATTTGTTCTTACAACTTAATCACATAGTTAGGATTCTTAGAGATGGCTATTGATCCTCTAAAGATGATCACTATAAAGGCCTATGATGAACAAGAAATATCTTCTAAAGGCACCATTGTCTTACCCATCTGAGTGGGTCTAGTCATCAAAGATACCACATGTCAGGTGCTTGATCTACCATTGGCTTACAATATCCTTCTAGGGAGACCCTGGATCCATGAAATGCAAGCCATTCCTTCTACATACCATCAATGCTTGAAATTTCCCTATGAAGGGGTAGAAGTTACTATCCCAGCAGATCTGAGTACAACTTGCAATACATTGAAGGAAAGTGTTGATAAGCTTGTTCCCAATAACAGAGAATCTTCCATCAAGCAACAAAATGTGGCTTCCACATCCAAGATGGAAGACATTGCTAAAGAGATCAATATCAAAGAAAATGGGATGGGAGAATACACTATAGAGCCAGTCTTGTCTCTGACATCTCTCCCAATCTCACCTAAGTTGTATGGACAATCCTTGAAGCAGTCTAAATCAAAACCTAAGGAACCTATGGAAGCATACAAAAGAAATTTTGTGGTGGAGCAAGTATCCAAACAAGAATTTGAGGAGGATGAAGTTGTGCTTGCATGGCTATACAAAGAAGATTCTGAATCTAAAATTGTCCAACCTAGTGAATCTATAGCACCTACAATCCCTTCTAATTTGTATGGTCCAGGGAACAAATTAATAGCTAAGATGGGATATTCCGGTCAAGGACCTCTAGGAATCAGAGGAAAGGGTCTTGTGACACCCATTCCACATACTGGTAGAACAAACAAAGATATTGTAGGCTTAGGCTTTACAAAGAGACCTTATCATCTCAAAGGTGGTTGTTCTCATGTCATAGAACAAATTGCACCAGGAGAACCCCTTCTCAAGAAAGAAGAGACAGAACCCTCAGATGATGATTCAGATAGTTCAGAACTCATCCCCTATGAAAAATTGCCTAAAGAGATCAAAGATCTTCTTGATGATAAAGATGATCCTATCAAAAGAATTAATGTAGTAGAAACACAAGAACCTACTGTAGCGCAAGAGATGGTTGCACCACAAGAACCAGCCAATCTCAAAGGTGATCAAACTGATCCAGAAGTAGAGAGTAGTTATTCTGACACTGATTCCCATGAATATGAATTCAAGTCAGAGACTGAGGGTAATCCTTCTTGGGGTATTCATCCTGATTTCACACATTTTCTAAGATTTCCTAGAGATCCTGAATCAGAAGCTGAGTCAAATGACTATGAATGGGGTGCCATTCCAGAAGAAGATGAGCTTATAACAGAGAAATATATTGATGTTATTCACCAATATGTATCTCAACCCAACGTAGGTCTAGAGTGAAACAATGAACTTAACGTGTCTGATCCACCTATGGCTGAAGAGGACTCCCATGATGATGTTGAGCCTATTCATGAATTGAACATTTTGAGCTGTAATATCACCTTTGAACTTGAGCATCGGGTTATGACCAATGATGACATATCCACATCTGTGAACACCATATCCCAAGCCTTTCCTACTTTAACTATCCAACGCCCTGATCTTATTGACCGAACTTCCATGAACCTGAGCCATGGTATCTACACCTTTCCAAGTGACTATGCCCTTGCTTGTTACCTCAATACAGTCGAGCCTATGAGGACTTCCATCAACGAACTGAGCATCAGCATGATTGAGTCAGACATCAAATATCTTAGTCAAAAAAAGAAAAAGAAAAAGAAAAAGAGTTCTGAGGGTGAAAACCATTTTGTGGCAGTCTCAGAACCTACAAAAGTAAAAAGAAAAGATGTATCTGAAGGTGAAAACCTCGTTGAGGTGCCTAAGGATGAGATATTTGATGTCCTTCTGAGTCATTTACAGGATAGATCTCCAGTTCTGATTGAGCCCACTCAATCCATCAATTTGGGTACAACAGAGGAACCACAATTGGTACATGTAGCATAATCTCTATCAGAAGAAGAGAAATAGAAATTCACTACATTCTTATCAGAAAAAAAGATCAATTTTGCATGGAAATATTCAGATATGCCAGGATTGGATCCCAATCTCATTATGCACCATCTATCCATTGCTCCTGGGGTAAAACCGGTCAAACAGAAATTGAGAAAGATGCATCCTTATATGGCACTCTTAGTCAAAGCAGAACTAGAAAAAATCCTCAAAGCTAGATTCATCCGTGTCATAGACTATGCTGAGTGGATCTCTAACATTGTACCTATTTCAAAACTAGATGGTTCAATCAGAGTGTGCATGGACTTTAGAGATGTGAACAGAGCATGCCCTAAGGATGACTTTCCACTACCTAACATTGATATGATAGTGGACATGACTGCGGGCTATGAAATGTATTCCCTTATGGATGGTTTTTCTAGATACAACCAAATCAAAATTGCTCCAGAAGACCAAGAGAAAACTACATTCACATGTGTGTGGGGAACCTTCTGTTGGAATGTTATGCCATTCGAACTCAAAAATGCTGGAGCTACATATCAAAGAGCAATGACATCTATTTTTCATGATATGATGCATAAAACAATGGAGGATTACGTGGATGATACCTTGGCAAAATCCATGATTAGAACTGAACATCTAACAGACTTGAGCATGATCCTAGATAGAATGGAACAGTTTAGTCTCCAACTAAATCCTAAGAAGTGTGCTTTTGGTGTCACTTCTGGAAAGCTCTTAGGATACATAGTTTCAAAGAAAGGCATTGAGGTCGATCCAGCTAAGGTGAAAGCTATCATAGAGATGCAACCTCCCAAGAATATTAGTCAAATGCGAACTTTGCAAGGGAGAGTACAGTCCATCAGAAGATTTATATCACAGTTAGCTGACATATCAAAACCTTTCACAAAGACATTACATAAAGGTGTGACCTTTGCATGGAATGAAGACTGTGCAAAGAATTTTGATCATATCAAGAATTATCTCTCGAATTCTCCTATCTTAATGCCTCCTATTCATGGGAAGCCATTAATATTATATGTCTCCACAATAGATACATCACTGGGGGCATTGCTAGCATGACATGATGAGAACAAAAAGGAAAGAGCCATCTACTATATAAGCAGAACATTGGTGGCATATGAAAAGAACTATTCTATGATTGAGAAAGCTTGTCTCGCTGTGATCTTTGCATCACAGAAACTGAGACATTACATGTTAGCTCATACCACTCATTTGGTAGCTAAGATTGATCCACTGAAGTACCTACTAAGCAAAGCTGCCCTCACAGGTAGACTAGCTAAATGGGTCATGCTCTTGAGTGAATTTGACATTGAATATGTTGAAAGAAAAGCTATCAAAGGATAGGTCATTGCTGATCAATTAGCTAAAGCACCACTGTTTGATGATACACCCATGCAAATGGAATTTCCTGATTCCTCTATCATGCACTTCTCTTCTAGAGAATGGTAGTTATTCTTTGATGGCTCCTACACACAGAATGGATCTGGAGTAGGCATATTGTTCATCACTCCTCAAGGATACTTGATACCCAAAGCATTCAGACTAAAGTTTCCTTGCACAAACAATATTGCTGAATATGAGGCACTTCTCAATGGTATGAAAATGACAATACAGTGGAGAGTTACAGAGATGCACATCCATGGAGACTCACAATTGGTTATCCATCAAGTCAATGATGTGTACCAAACCAAAGATGAAAAGCTCATTCCTTACAAGAGAATGGTAGATGATTTAAAGAAATACTTCATCTCTATCACATTTGAGCAAATACCCAGAATGGAGAATAAGGCTGCCGATGTAATGGTGACACTATCTACTCTCTTACAACAGCCCGAACATGAGCTACGCTACGAGTTCCTGGTGGAAACCCTATCCTATCCTGCATATGACTCCCCTGAAACTCGCATGATCTGCACCATTGTAGGTTATGATTCATCCTGCCACAAAAATTTGTTCTCCTATCTCCATGACCAAATCATCCCTGAATCCTTTAACCATTTTGAGAAATGAAACCTTATCTGATCCGCATCCTGATATGTCATCATTGGTAATGATCTGTACAAACAAGGTCTAGATGGTACACTGCTTAGATGTTTAGAATGGGAAGAGTCTCAACGTGCATTAGAGGAAGTCCATGAGGGTATATGTGGGTCACACTCAAATGGTTTAACGTTAGCTCGAAAACTTATTAGGGCTGGGTACTATTGGCCTGAACTGGAGAAAGAGGCTATTAAATTTGCTAAAAACTATCAATAGTGTCAAGTACATGGCAACTTGATTCATGCTCCAGGGAGAGATCTGATTCCCTTTACTACACAATGGCCTTTTCAACAAGGGGCATTTGATCTCATAGGTGCTATCCATCCACACTCTTCCAATGGACATACCCATATAATCATAGCTATAGATTATTTTACAAAATGGGTAGAAGCAGTTCCTCTAAAACAAGCAACAGGGAAATAGATCTCTATGTTCATCCTAAACTACATCATTTGCAGATATGGGATCCCTCATTCCATAGTCACAGACAATGGGGGACAATTCAAAAACAAGGACCTAGATGACTTATGTGCCAAATTCAAGATTACTCAACATTGGTCATCTATCTACTATCCTCAAGGGAATGGACAAGCTAAAGCTTCAAACAAAAATCTCTTGAAAATCTTGCACAGAACAATGAATAAAACAGGAAGAGACTGGCATCTCATGATCAATCTAGCTCTCTGGGCCTATAGAACTAGTATCAGAACTCCTACTGGGGCTACACCATTTGCTTTAGTTTATGGGTCTGAAGCAGTACTACCTATTGAGGTTGAAATCCCATCACTCAGAATTAGAATGCATGGACTTGTCACTAACGATGACTACAGAGTGTCTAGGTTACAAGAACTGGAACTACTAGATGAGCGCAGACAAGAAGCGTATGATCATCTTAGAGTATATCAGAAGAGAATGTCTAGAGGCTACAACAAGAAAGTCAGACACAGAGAATTCCAGATTGGTGATCTAGTCTTGAGAGAAAATCTTAAAAATCAATCCCATCGAGAATGCAAGGGGAAGTTCGAACCCAACTGGTTGGGTCCCTTTGTCATCACTGCTACTTTTGGCTCTGGTGCCTATCAACTCTCAACGACTGAAGGAGAATAGGTCTGAGAACCAATCAACGTTCTCCATCTGAAGAAATTCTATGCCTAAGGCATTCAGTGCTTGGTAAATGTCCTGAAAAAATCTTAAAAATCGGAAAAAGTCCTGAAAAAATGAACATCTTGGTGAAAACCTAGCAATAGGCACCTTGATGATTCACAAAAAAAATAAAAAAATATCAAAAATTTAAAAAAATAAAAAAATATCAAAAGTACAAAAAAATTGAAAAAATGAAAAATACCAAACAAAAAAGAAAAGTGCCTTGGTGAAAACCTGGAAACAGGCACCTTGGTAGCAAAAATAGAATCTTTGCCAAGATGGTGAAAACCTGGCAAACGGGCACCACTTGTTCCAAATGCTCCATCTATCAGCACAATCTTGGTCTTTCCCAGCTTTCAGTCTTGCTTTAGTTTGTACATATCTCTCGGTTTGTTTCTGCATTTCCAGTTTTCAATAAGTCAGTTTGTACACCAATCAGCTTGAGCATCTGTATCCTATCAATGTTCAAACTTGGGGGAAATCAATGTCATATCCTATGGCCTCCAATGTATCTTAGACGTGTCCTATCCAGTCAGAATCCTTTAAAGCTTCATGTGAGTGAGTCAGTCAGTCTCATCTCCAGAAAGGATTTTGCATCTATAACAATGCAATTAAACTCAAACTGAAAACAATCTGTGCTTCATGCTCTTATCTCCTTGTATGCTTACTGATTCGCATTGAGATTTTTTCATATTGTGTCCCTTTGAGCTCTTTGATGATGTCCTTTATAAGATTTAGAGAGTGATGACTGGGGGCATAATATTTTCTTTGTCTTCTGCTTGTATGTGAAAATCTAACAACTTTGGAAATTTTGGATTGAAATGGTGTCCAACTATAAGAGCCTCTATCTCGAATTGGATGGCCATGTGTACCTTGACCATTGATACCCAGACAATTCAAGGAAGTTTGATCTAACTATTGTCTTTTTGAGTAAGTTCTTTCTCCTAATGTGGAACGCGATCTTGCCTAAGGATGTGAATGATAAAGGGTCACTACGGGTAATTCACATTGGATTAGAATGATCTCTTGACTGTTTGATGTGTTTGCAATGGAAGGCATATTCATGTCATCATGACATTTATGTTTTGATGCTTATACAAATTGGTATATCAAAATGGACATGATATTCAAGTCATCCTAGCGCTTGTGCCTTGGTGCTTATATCTAATCCGACATTCTGAAAATAAAATCGATATTCATATATCCATGGTTGTTGATCAGTGGGTGTTGTATTGATTCATGCGCATACAAATCGATATTTATATGTCTATGGTTTCATAGCTAGTGGGCATTATATTGATTTATCCAGTTACCTAAAAGTTCAATGATGATAACAAATCGACATATGATCAGTGACTAGGTCCTAGGTCTTAGGTTGCATTTCATATTGCATACTTCTTTGCATTTTTCATCTTTGCATGATCTCACAATGACTAAACGAACTTCAATGCTTAAACAATTCTTCAATCACCTCTTCCAATCTAACAAGAGCTGAATCCCACATGAAGGTTCCTCCAACGAAGCAGCAAGTAGAATCCTTTTTCAGGATCAAAATTCAAATCTAAGATCATTCATATTGTCAACTACTTGCATAATCAAACCTTCAATCATCACAGAAATCTAGTATTCAACTTAACTGATTATCTTACATCAAACTATCAAAAATTCAACTTGGTCAACCATGGTCAACTCATGGTCAAACCTAGTCAACCTTGGTCTCTAGGACCTCTAAACGATGCAGAATGTGCTCTTGAACGTGTATAATCACTTTTCCAATCAATTAACATGCTTCTAAACTATCAACACTAACTTTTCTTGTCAGATTTCAATTTTAATCCCGAAGGGGGCATGGTATTGCACATCAATTCAAAGTCTATAAATCAAAATTCTATCGATCAAGTCTATCAATAGCTTTCATCAGTGATCAAGACAAACAATCACATCTAGTTACTGATTCATTAAAAGTCCTCATCGCTCGGGGCAAATCTATCATCACTTGGGGCATATCAGATTTGTCGATCCATATCAATCTCGTATTCTCCTAATCTTGTAAACTGTATCAGTTTTTGCAACCATCGGATCATAGTGTTCTTTCCTTGGTTCTTCGGCAACTGAAGGGTTCGAATGTGATACCTGCTAGTTCTGCTAAGACAATCGAGTCTAGAATGGGTCACTCACTTCTTATCAATCCTAAGGTTCAGAATCAGGCATTTTGACACTTTTTCGCAATCATAGGTTCATCGCTGCTATAGTGAACATTATCTTTGGTCATTCAGGACCTCCTATCTCAATATCTTTCAATCAGTTTCTATCTTGAGATCAGTTTATCTTTTGAATTAGTTTCATATCTTTATCAAACATAGACTATCTTTGAACCACTGCACCTCGCACAATAATTCAAAGAGGGGCAAAATGTAATACCCCAAAAATGGGCTGTAAGTTCATTAACCTCTTATATCATCAAATCAAACGAAATCAACATCAAAGTCCTAACCTAAGGCACATCTAAACATCATCAAATCTAATTGATTATCTTAAATTCTGCATCAGAGAATATTCCTAGTAATATTCCTAATTATCATAATTATCTTTAATTTTATAATTATTTGGCAATAAATCACATTTATCCTAAAGTTTGATAAATTGAATATTTTCATATTTAATTAATTAGATTTAATATCTTGCCACTTAATTATGTAATTAAATTTAATTATATCTATTATTAATTATATTATTTAATTTTGACAATAAATCAAAATTCCTATCTTTAATTGATTAAATTCTTATTTAATTAATTAAAGCATGTTGTCATTATTTAATAATATAATTTTTAATAAAAGTTTGATAAAATAGTTAATTAACCCATAAATTAATTATTTTATTTCAAAAATCAGTTAAGTTGGAAATAAATCACTTTATTATTAAATTAATTCATAAATAAAACATGCACAATCATAAAAGCAGACAACTGTCAATTATCAATTAAAGCTAAACTCTATTTTGAGTTAAAGCTTAGCTTTTGCATGTTTTTGTGACTTGATTATCTGTTATTATCAGATAACTCAAAAATTAAGCTGAGTTATTTGAGTGATTTATGGCTTTTATCCATGCACCTCCAAAGCCCTGGATTTCTATAAATTAAAGGCTCAGCTCTTCATAATTCATCTCATATTTTGGCACAATACGCTGGAGAATTGGAGGCTGAGGAATCAACTTGCGAATTCAAAGCTTTGTGAGATCAATTTCAATTGCATAGTTTTTATATCTTAGCATAGAATTTCATAGTTTTCATATCATTGTTAGAATCTTCATTGTTAGATCATTTAGCATTCATTTCATATCAGTTTTCAATAGCATTCATAGCATATCAGTTTATCATTCTTATTGCATAGAAAATATCAAAAATATAGATTAATTGCATTCAATTTCATATCCATCTTTTGCATTCAAATCCTTTAGTTAGGTGTCGTCTAGGTCACTGATCTCGATTACAATCTGAGAACATCAATCTCGCACCTACTAGAAGGCAGTAAATCGCTTGGTTAGATAGTTTTCAATTTTGCACGATTTCGATTATAGCTAACCTCTAATGTTTTACTGAAGTGTTGTGTCTACAGATCAGGTACAATTTTCACACACACATTATCTTTGACCGAGATAGTAAATTTGTTGGATATTTTTGGAAAACATTTTGGAAGAAATTTGGCACTAAGTTGAAATATAGTTCTACATTTCACCCACAAACCGATGGACAGACTGAAGTTGTGAACAAAAGCTTGGGAAATCTTTTGAGATGTTTAGTTGGAGACACACCAAGTAATTGGGATTCTATGTTGGCACAAGAAGAGTTTGCATACAATAATTCAATGAATAAGAGTACTGGAAAGAAACCATTCAAGATTGTGAATGGCACACAACTGAGAGGAATATCTGATTTGAGAGACATTGCTGATGAGAATAAGAAAAGTGTTGAAGGAGTAAAATTTGCTGAGTACATGAAGACATTGCATGAAGATGTGAAGCTAAAGCTGGAAGATAGTAATCAGAAATACAAAGATAGAGCTGATAGATCAAGGAGACATAAAATTTTTGATGTTGGTGATGAAGTGATGATTCATTTGAAGAAAGGTCGATTTCCTGTTGGAACATATGGGAAGTTGAAGATGAAGAAGTTTAGACCTTGCAAGATTTTGAAGAAATTTGACAATGGAAATGGATATGAAATTGAGTTACCTGATGACATGGACATATCATCAATTTTCAACATTGCTGATTTATATGAGTATCATGAACCTAATGAAGAAGTAACAGTACCGACAGAATATCCTAAGAAGCAGAATGATGAAGTTGAACAGATTTTGAAGGAAAGAGTTGGCAAGAGTACAAGAGGAAAATAGTATATGGAATATCTGGTTAAATGGAAGATAGTTCATGGATTTCATAGTCTGAGTTGGATGCATCTCAGGCCAGACCTACCAAATGATTCAAAGAATCATTTCAAATTAACCCTAGGTGTCTGATGCAGGAGCATCTTGGGTCCTTAGCAATCCTATGTCACCAAAAAAAATTTTGAGTTTTTTTTGTGTTTCTTAGTTCCTTCTTTGACCAAGTTGGTCAGTTTCCTTTGGTTACCAAGTGTGGTTGGTTCTCTCCTAGGCGGTCGATTATTTCACTTGTGCTCGACATTGCCTGTCTTCTGCTCGATTATCTTGCTTGCTGACGGGTTTAGTTTTAGTTCCTGTTGTAGCTGACTTGTGCATTTATTTTGGATCACAAATGTAATGTTGGAATCCATCATTTGGAAGTGTGTGGTCCCAGATTTGACCATTCCTTCCATTGATTTTGGATCTGAAGGTCGACTCAGCTTGGTAGCTTCTTGTATAAATGTAGATGTTTGGTTGTAGTTTGGGAGGTAGTTTTTGATAGAAGATGGTAGACATTTTATTGGAGATTTGTGACATATCCTCACATGTTTGAGGACTTCCATGATTCATTGTAATATCAATCTATAATCGGGAAGCCCTTACAGCTCTGCATGTATGGTTCTATTTGATAATATATGAAAGATCTAGCATTCTCTCTCTCACTGTTGTTGTTTGTTGCTTCCGTATGTGTGGTGCAGGTTTGGATCATTAGGGTGCACCATTGTTTGGCCCCTCTTACATCTTGCCTTGCGTAAAAAAAAAAGCAGACTAAACTACACAACAAAAACTTGTGAAGGAAAGACATATTCAAAAGTATATACATAGGCAGGAAAATCCTACGACAAGAACATGAAACAAGCACTTACACAAAGCCATCTATTGACTAAGAGAAATAAGAGCCTTTACGGAGCAAATGATGGTGCCTCTTCGGTGCAGCCCTTAAAAATTGTCATTTGACGACTCCATTAATATTATAAATTATATTAGTAGTATGCATAAATTGCTTGAATAACCATTCACACTGAAAAAGCCATTCTTCATCGTAAATTTCTAATTTTTCTTGGGATTTTTGCATATCATTTCCCAAATGATTTTCAATATCTAGTTGAAAAACAAGATGCTAAGAAATTTCTTCAAGAAAGATTGCATAATCTTTTTGATTGATGGTATCAAGATTATCTTTTTTCACATAACCTTTAGCATTATGACAAATTTTAAAAAATAAAGACTTTCTATCTTGCATGAAATCTTCTCTCATAGGGATACTTACTTCATTTTTAGCATAAAGGAGAGCATCACTAAACATACCAAACATTTTACTTATCCTCTCATCCACCAAATCATCATATTGTTCAACCCCATCTTCATAATCTGAATTTTGAGCAGCAAAGTTCTTTTTTATAGCTAATGGTTCTTGCACAATAGATTTTTTTTTATAAGGACAACAACATAGAAGGATTTTAGAAATCCTACTTCTCTTGCCAAGTCTTCTGTAACTTCTCTGATTGGGTTTTCTTTAAATGACAATATAAAGAGAAAGATATCTTTGATATCTACACTTTTTGGTGGAACCTAACCTTCCAAAACTTTTGGATATTTTTTAAATATCTCATGGTATTCATCTTCAATAGAGTCACCAACCTCCATCCTCAGGTAGGAACCTTCAAATTTCTAAGAAAAGAAAGCATCAGAACTTTGATTCCTTTAACCAGTAGAGTCACCAAAAATCTATTGGCGAATAGATTTGTCTTTCAACAAAACCTTTCAAATGACTCTTGAATTCCCAAACGAGAAGACAAAATATGCAACCAATAGTTGGGTCATCGGCAATTAAAATGTGCAAACACCCTTTGAATTTTTGTATGAAGGTACATCTCCCTCCATTTGATATACAATGAATTTTGTATCACTAATATGCTTTTCACCAGAAAGCATCAAAGACATCAACATCTACCCATAAACATGATGTAGATGTGTAGAGATTTTAAATTCATAACAAAATAAATATAAGAGGCTGGTACAAAGCCCACTTCTCTCACATTCACAACTTGTAACTCATTAAATCAAGAAACACATGTTCTTTCTAAACATAGCCTCATTCGGAAAACAAAGTTCCAGAATCAAGAACATGCATAGCTAAATGAATAAAATATGATGCTAAAAAATATTTTAATGAGACAAAGCTCAACAAAATCTAAAGAAACAATAATAAATTCAAAGACTCATGAATTGTTCCTTCATATTTCAAAATCCAAAATGAGTTGTGCATTACATTTGCATAGAAAGAAAAACATGTTCTCTTTCATTTGTCAAAAAATAGAAAATCTTCCCCTTCCATAGCACACATGTTGCCAAAAAAGAAGAACCTTTTGATTACAATATTCAAACTCCAGCCCCCCCTTCCAGCCCCCCCTTCCCAGAGCACAAAGACTTTTTTGAAAAAGAGAGAAACCCCTGCTTCTTGCCATCTTTTTACAATAAAATAGCTCAATGAGATGATATCCAGTTATATAACTGAATCTCAAAAGGATTATAATTAATCTATATTTTTGCCTCATCTCTCGATAAAATTCTCACCCTTATATTTTGATATCTTTATAAACTATTAATTTAGAATTTTTTAAGGATATTCCTTAACACATTTAAATGACATTCGGACAAGTGACACATAAATGTGTCATCCTAAAATGAAAATAATCTTTTTCTAGGTGGACAAAATATTTTCTGGTAGTTTGGTGATGCTGTATTTTTTTATTTGTATCTCACAAACCAGAAATTCATTTTGCAATCTCTCTAGTGAGAGTCTTGATAATTAGGTTATGCAACACATATCCAAAACTGAGAATGATCCAATGGTTGGAAAAAAAGATATGCTCCCCGCATTGAGACTATTTTTCTGAGACAGTCAATTCGTGATTACATGTTGCATTAAAAATTATAAAAATTCTTTGTGCTAATTCTTGCACATGAATCATCAGTTTGAGTTGATCTACATTGTTTGGGTACATTCATGAACACAAGCCTTCATATGGAGTTCTATCATTACTTATTCAACATCATGATGCCAAACTTGGGTGCAAAATTAATTAAACTTTTTGTCTGCAATTCATCATTGAACCAGTCTCAATTATTGGACCATGGGACTATCCCTCTAAACCATTTCAAACCTCTTGAACCAATTTTAACTCTATTCAAAGTGGTTCAACAAAGTGAACTTGTGCTTCAAACCTGAATTATGAATCTTTGAACCTCTACACTGAACCTGGTTGTATTTGACCTTACCAATACTCAACATGAAAATCAGAGATAGAAATATTGATTTAAATTTTTTTAAAGGGGTTTCCATATGAGGGCTAACATTGGCTCTAGAGGAGGACTATTTTTGAAACAAAAATAGAGAACTCCAACATTCTCTGGTTGAAAAGATGAGTGCCTAAAACCATTGGGCAATAGACTCACAAAGAGTGGAATGTTGGGAGGTTCTATAGATGGATGGAGGGGAGAAGGGATAAACTAACAAGCCAAAAAAAAACAAGACTAACAGCAAGCCAAAACAAAGCGGACTAAACTAGACACAATAAAAACCTGTGAAGGAAAGACATATTCACAAGTATATACATAGACTAGAAAATCCTACGATAAGAACATGAAACAAGAAGCACTTACACAAAGCTATCTACTGACTGAGAGAAATAGAAGCCTTTACGGAGCAACTGACGATGCCTCTTTGGTGTAGCCCTTAAAAACTATCATCTGATGACTCCATTAATATTATAAATCATATTAGTACCATGCATAAATTGCTTGAATAACCATTCACACCTAAAAAGCCATTCTTCATCATAAATTTTTTATTTTTATTGGGCTTTTTGCATATCATTTGACAAATGATTTTCAATATCTGGTTGAAAAAAAGATGCCTAGAAATTTCTTCAAGAAAGATTGCATAATCTTTGTGATTGATGCTATCAAGATTATCATTTTTCACATAATCTTTAGTATTATGACAAATTTCAGCAAATAAAGACTTTTCATCTGGCATGAAATCTGCTCTCATAAGGATACTTACTTCATTTTTAGTAGAAAGGAGAGCATCACTAAATATACCAAACATTTTACTTGTTCTCTCATCCACCAAATCATCATATTGTTTAACCCCATCTTCATAATCTGAATTTTGAGCAGTAGAGTTCTCTTTTTTTATAGCTGATGGTTCTTGCACAATAGCTTTTTTTTTATAAGGATAACACCATAGAAGGATTTTAGAAATCCTACTTCTCTTGCCAAGTCTTCTGTAACTTTTGTGATTGGGTTTTCTTTAAATGGTGATATAAAGAGAAAGATATCTTTGATATCTACACTTTTTGCTGGAACCCAACCTTCCAAAACTTTTGGATATTTTTGAAATACCTCATGGTATTCATCTTCAATAGAGTCACCAACCTCCATCCTCGGGGAGGCACCTTCAAATTTCTAAGAAAAGAAAGCATTAGGACTTCAATTCCTTTCCCCAGTACAGTCACCAAAAATCTATTGGGGAACAGATTTGTCTTTCAACAAAAACCTTTCAAATGACTCTTGAATTCCCAAACAAGAAGACACAATCTGCAACCAACAATTGGGTCATCTGCAATTAAAATGTGCAAAAACCCTTTGAATTTTGGTATGAAGGTACAACTCCCTCTGTTTGATATACAATGAATATTATATCACTGATATTATTTTCACCAAAAAGCATCAAAGACATCAACATCTATGCATAAACATGATGTAGACGTGTAGAGATTTTAAATTCATAACAAAATAAATATAAGAGGCTGGTACAAAGCCCACTTCTCTCACATTCACAACTCGTAACTCATTAAATCAAGAAACATGTGTTCTTTCCAAACATAGCCTCATTCTAAAAATAAAGGTCTAGAATCAAGAACATGCATAGCTAAATGAATAAAATATGATGCTGAAAAATATTTTAATGAGACAAAGCTCAACAAAATCTAAAGAAACAATAATAAATTCAAAGACTCATGAATTGTTCCTTCATTATTTCAAAATCCAAAATGAGTTGTGCATTACATCTGCATAGAAAGAAAAACATGCTCTCTTTCATTTGTCAGAAAATAGAAAAACTCCCCCTTCGATAGCACACATGCTACTGAAAGAGAAGAACCTTTTGATTACAATATTCAAACTCCAGCCCCCCCTTCCCAGAGCACAAAGAATTTTTTGAAAAAGAGAGAAACCCCTCCTTCTTGCCATCTTTTTATGATAAAGTAGCTCAGTAAGATGATATTCAGTTATATAACTAAATCTTGAAAGGATTATAATTAATCTATATTTTTGCCTCATCTCTCGATAAAATTCTCACCCTTATATTTTGATATCTTTATAAACTATTAATTTAGAAGTTTATAAGGATATTTCTTAACACATTTAAATGATATTTGGACAAGTGACACATAAATGTGTCAACCTAAAATGAAAATAATCTTTTGTTGGGTGGACAAAATATTTTTTGGCAGTTCGGTGATGCTGTATTCTTTTATTTGTATCTCACAAACCAGAAATTTGTTTCGCAATCTCTCTGCTGAGAGTCTGGATAATTAGGTTATGCAACACATATCTAAAACTAACAATGACCCAACATTTGGAAAAAATGATATGCTCCCAGCATTGAGACTATTTTTTTGTGACAATCAATTCATGATTACATGTTGCATTAAAAATTATAAAAATTCTTCATGATAATTATTGTACATGAATCATCAATTTGAGTTGATCTACATTGTTTGGGTACATTCTTCCACACAAGCCTTCATATGGATTTCTGACATTACTTATATTCAACATCATGATGCCAAACTTGGGTGCAAAATTAACTAAACTTGTTGTCAGCAATTCATCATTGAACCAGTCTCAATTATTGAGCCATGGGACTATGCCTCTGAACCATTTCGAACCTCTCGAACCAATTTGAACCATTTTGAACTCTATTCAAAGTGGTTCTACAAAGTGAAGTTGTGCTTCAAACCTAAATTCTGAATCTCTAAACTTTTGCACTAAACCTAGCTATATTTGACCTTACGAATACTCAACATGAAAATCAGAGATAGAAAGATTGATTTAAATTTTTTTAAAAGGGGTGTCTATATGAGTGCTAAAAATTAGCAGTAGAAATCAATAGGTATTTTTTGAGCTTATTAACTACTATATCCTATCATTCAATGTTCATTTTAGAAAAGCAAGAATGTATTCTATTTCATCATTAAATTTTAAGAACAATGCGTATCATTACTATAGTTTGTATTGTATCAGTATTTATTTTTTCCTGCAACCTTATTTTGTAATTTTCTCTTCCAATGAACTTATTTGCATCAAATACCTTAGGAAAACCAAGACTTTCCAAATTCACAAGTCCTAGGTATTTATTAAACTTTTTCTTGTAGTCTACTATCAGTTTCTGTATCTCATCATCATTCATTCATAATAGCATATTCCAATGTCAAAAACATGAATGTGGTTGATAATGTCATCAAGATTCAATTCTACAATTAATAATGGTTTTCATTTTCATTATTCAGCTCATATGGTATAATACCTATAGATGTTTCATTATTATTTTTACAACATAGCAATTCATATCTTACAATTCTTAGAAATATTGATTCTCATTAATTTAATTACAAATATGATACAATGTAACAATTCATTCATTAATATTAGTAAGAACACAACTCTATGATTTTGTTTACAAAATTCAATGACTCAATACCCATTGGCACATTTCACAATTTCATTTTCATTACCCTCAGCCAATGACCCTGAATTCCCTTTTATAGAAACAAGGGAGTAACAACAGCTTCAGGTTGATTTTCCTAATGTGAAGTCTCAAAAGCAAAATCAGTAAGACAAATACAACATCTCTACAACTGTACATTTACACATTTGACATGCCGGTTTAGTAAATTAGCAATTTAGCATCTGCAACATTGATCCTATTAAAAAAAAAGCTCAAACTTGTTACTTTAAACTCAATTCAAGCAATTAGAAAAAAATATAGAGATGATTGAAATTGAAAGTACTTTCACATACTATGATTAATGAGATCAAGATGATTTTGAAAGTTTCTTTAGTATGCTCCATTTTACGTCACTTGGAAGGTCAATATTTGTTATGTTATTGTCAATGACCTGTAACCTTGTCAACCATCCATACTTGGAAGAGTGACTTGAAAGCAATGTTCCTTCCAATACTACATTCAAAATTGTCAATGTTTTGATGCACTTTGCAATACCTTCATGAGTTATGTCCTGAGGAAGCTTTCCTAAATCAAATGTCATTGTGTCCTCCAACTTTTTTTTGTAAGCTTCTCTTCCAATGAAATTCATTGATCAGCAATCAGGACCAGGACTCGGCAAACCAAGAGTTATCATTTTGGTTGTTTTTATTCAACTTGGCGAACTTTGTCCCAAATAAGGCAAGAGTTTCCTTTGCTTCTATTAGTTTTTGACATTTTTGAAAGAAAAAGTTCACCTTTATTGATGCACCAACATGGTCCTGAACTCCCTTGCTTTCCAAATGCCTGTCACTAGTTGTATTGATTTCTTGCAAAATCTACTTTGCAGTATTCTGTCTATGACAAAACAAATTCTTCTTCTCAATGTGCTCTTTCAGCTTCCTAAAAACATCTCTAAGACTTTCATTCAATTCAAACCAATCACACAACCTATTAGTAGACACCTTTATTTTCCCCTAGAAGTCTTTTTTTATTTTCTTGACTGTATTATATACTAGGTCATTCAAGTTGTTTTCGTAAGTTTTAATTGTATTATTTGCCTTCTTTAGGTCTTCTCTCATTTATGAGAATTGGTGTTCAGTATGTTTTTTTATTTTCTCTTCTTTCTCTTTCCACTGTTTTTCTTTCTCTTCCCACTTTTTTGTTTTTACCCTCTCATTCTCCAATTCTTATTTAAGTTATTGTTTTCATGTCCCGCATTCTCAATGCTTTTGTATAAACTTAATGAAGAGAATTTTTCATCCTCAAGTTTTTTTAGCTATGTTCCATTTTTTCCCTCAGAATTTTTAGTTATGTGTCCATATGTTCTTGATGTCCAATTGCATCTTTAAAGGTTTAATTTTTTATCCTTTTCTCTAATTCTTTGCCCCTATTTTCTACTACTTTCTCCTTTTCCTTTTCATTTTCCAGGTCTTCCTTTTACTTATCTATTTTTTCCTTAAGCTTTCCTTTCTCTCTCTCCAACTTCATCACTAAACTATAGACCACTTGGTTGGTCATTTTTGACACATTTATCTTGTCCACATTTTTAATTTTGGATAAATCCATTTGGAGGGTGCTAACTAGAAATTCAGATGGATCTAACTGACTCTCTCATGGATTGTTATCTCTAGATGGAGGCATAACAACCATGAACTCCATCATTTCTTTCTTTGGGTCATATGTGGGAAATAACCTATTAGATGTAGGCTCTACATCATGAGTTGAAGCAACTACATCCATCTTCAATGTCTTAGTATTTTGTTTATTCCTATTTTTGATTGTTCAAAGTTAGTTACAAAATCATTGTAATGAAAATCAAGGATTTCTGACACAGTTGAATGTTTGAAAGGTGAAATAGAACTTGTAGTTATGTATGAGCTTCCACCTATGTTGCATGTGGTTGTCCTAATTTTACCATGAGGATTAGCAACACCCTGACCCATTACAAGTAGATTTTTTGGACTATTTTGAGGGTTTTATCTTGAAGGTGTGGCAGTTGTTGGACTCATAGTCACCATTTCCATTGTTGTACTACTACTTGTCATAACCTTTTTCTTCTTTTCACTACATTGATCTCTAGGATCCACTGATCCCATGTCCACCTGTAATGTCCTTTTCGAACCACTAGTTCTACCCATGATATCCACACTTGTGGGAGTGGCAATTGATTCAGATTGAATCTGAGTGCTTCGAACAGGTGGAATTGGATTTGAAGCTAGAACAAATGAAATCGACTGAGTAGTATTTTTTTGATGAATCTGATGATTCAACTCCAAGGCCTAGTTTCTCACCATATTTTGGTGGAACTGGTGGATCAGGTGGAGACCAAGGCCCTTGTCCACTGGGACCCAGACCACCCCAACCTGGGTAGCCCATTTTTTCTACAATATCTACCCCTTTGGTATATTTTTCTTTTGTGGACACATCAACTCCTCTACTAATTGAATATACATTAATGGATGTGGGATTCACAAAATCCTTCTCATACTCATTATCTGGATGATCATCATCATCATGATATGCTTTAGTTGGATGCTCCTTATTCCACAATTTGCTAAACATTTTATCCTCTTCCATGTCATAAAGATCTATAGAAGTCTTTGGCTCACTGAGATTCTTCCTCATTTCCCAAAAATTAGAAATTTTTTGTTCGAGTCCAATTACCATCCATACAATCATCCACTAGATCTTTCGGAATAGATTTTCTAGATGGTTGAACATCTTTCTGGTAGAAATTGTACAATGTCATTGGCTATACTTTTCCTTTCCATTTGTGCAATGCCATAATTTGTGATGACAATTCCTGTATTGAAATATTATTTTTAGCGGCATATTTCTCCATCTCTTTTTTGACCTCATCCTAGGACTCCATGTTTTTAATTTTTTCTATCAATGGCATACTCTCATGTTGACATTTTCTTGTAGAGTTCCCATTCTCTCTAAACTTTGTTCCAATTATGTTGAGTGTATCATACTGCTAGTGAATGACAACATCAAAGAGAAAAATTAAAAAAAAGGCCCATGCCACTTTGAATCCTCTTCTCTCAAATGTAAACCCTCCAAATGAGAAAGGCAAGGAAGGAAATATCATTTTCTTTTACTGACCATTAAAGAGTACATTTGTGCTCTCCATTTGTCATACATATTCTAGTGCAAATACCCTCTCTATCACATGTATTGGAAGTTTGTAGGGTTCTACCACTGAACTGTAAAAACTTAACACAATGTACTCTTCCATGAAGTACCAGCCAGCCAATTGTACTTGACTTCTGAGTTGAATACAATCTCTACAAGTAACAGGAAATCTAGGAATTGGAGTGCCTATAATTTTATGGTATATTGGTGCCAAAAAGAAGTCTACAAAATTGTTGTAGTTCCTTTTTCTATCAATCATCCTTATCTGAGGTGTACATTCATATATTGGAATTTGGCCCTGACTACAAAGCTTTTTTGTCTGAAATATTGCATGATGTTTTTCTTAGAGAAGATAGCACAAGTAGGTTGTGAATCTAAATGTCTTCTATGAACCTCTTTTAATTATTAGTAATTATTCTTGCATGCAATGAACACTGTGCTCAATAAAACAATATTTTACTAGTTGATTTTCAAAATGAATATGAAAAAGCATTTCAAGAATGCTAGCACCCACTTCTTTGTTACTATCCAATCCCAAACAAAATGCTAGAAAAGAAATACTGTCCTGAGCCCATTGCACAAAAATATCATAATCATAAGGAGGCTTGTGATCTGGATTTAGACTACAACTGTTTGTTATTCCTCTGATATATGAATCTCTGTATATTGCATCTATTTTTTCATAATCCTCTGCTAGCTTTCCCATGTCAATGTACACGTTTGAGTTTCTTTGTTGAAACCCTAGGTCCAACAAACTAGAAAATTCACTCTCGGCTATGGAAAAATTTTCCTCCTGAGTATTTTTATTCACAACTTCTTTTCTATTTTCATCATAATTTTTGACACAAACCATGATAATTTCTACGCAAGGGAATACCTAAGGTAATGCCATGTGTGCTGACCCAGCAACCCACATTGCAATTTTATTTGTCGTTTCCTTTATCATGGTGTTAAATGAAAAAAAAATTGAACCCTTATTTGGATCGTTCCACTTATTTTCAAGTGAAAATCTAATTTCTATTATTCCCTTATTTCCATGGATAACAGCATCATAAATATCATGGAATTCATTAGTGAAACCTAGTGTTTTAAGCACATTATGGAAGTCTATTATTTGACTTGGCCTTTTACTCATAATATTGATATTTTTTTTCCCATCATGGTAAGTTGGTAATTGGTATCACTATTTAATCATAGGAAAATTCAAATATTAAACCCTAATAGGATAATTCTATTTACAAGGGTGATTAAAAATTAAACCCTAATAGGCTAATTCTTTTTCTACAATATAAATAGTAAAGTTGTAAACCACGAGATTTGCAAAATTTAAAATATGGGACGTAGGTGTTCACAATTTTAGTAGTTACCCATAATTTCAATTTGTGCAGACTATGAGTGGGAAGAGAGCTAAGAGACTCTGTTGCATTCCTCGAACCTCAATCATCAACCTAGAAGTCATAACCCCTTTTTTAATCTCCAATAGTAAATACTAGTTAGAACTAAAAAACTTAGATTGAAAACCTAAAGGGTACATGTCACTTAATCATTTGAAACTACAACTTTAGTCAGACACCTAAAATTACAGCATTTTTAAAATAATCCGTTCTATAGTTTACTCCAATTTAGATTTTAATTATACTTAGTTGAGGGTTAATTCATAACACATGCCTTGTTTTCATGGGACATTCACAAATAGAGGTGATCGTTCCCCAAATCACCTTGAAATACAACTTTGGTCATTGATCTATGCTCATCCAATGGTCATTATTAGTCTCTATCAGGTGTCGTGGCCCTGTGGGTCCCATTAAATTTTACTTGTTAGTACTAGTAGTAGTCACCTAGTCACCTCACGAGTCACATGTCATCATTGAATGACACTTGTCACTGACTGTGTGAGTGGACACACGTCATGATTCTGGAATGGGTTTGAAAAAATGTGTTTTCTTTTCCCTTTCAGTCCAAAATATAGCTTCGTTCGTTGATCTATAATCATCCAATGGTCATTGTTAGTCACTGTCTAGTCTTGTGGCCCCGAGGGTCCTATTAACTTTTTTCTTGGCCCTTGTATGTGCTAATAGTCACCTAGTCACCTCACGAGTCACACGTCATCATCGAATGACATTGTCGGTTGACCGTGTGAGTGGGAAACGTGTCATGATTCTAAAAAGGATTTTAAAAAATGGGGTTTATTTTCCCTTTCATCCTAAAATCCACCATACATCATCGATCTATGCTCATCCAACCGTAGTTGGAATTCACTGTCATGAATTAATTGAATAGTAATATTGTTGAAGAGGTATACAGTATAGTTAAAATGATAATTTTTATTGATTATAACTTTTATGTTTAAAAAAGAACATCAAGATTCAAATTGTTTATTGATTAATTTTAATCAATATTATAACTTTAATGTTTAACTCAGACTTTAACATTGAATTGAATTGAATTATTTCTATTTGTATTATAATCAAAATTAGATTATTACACATCGATATGGCAGACTGTAGTGGCACATTGGGAAATTTTTCAATTGACATATAAATAATATGAATTAATTAGTAAACAATATTAAAAATCTTGCTTTGTCTCTGGAGTCTGGACTGTTAAAAATAGAAAATTAAAAATTTTAGTGAACTTGCAAAATTTCCATTAATATGTTCTAAAAATTTACAACTGTCGTATTTACTCCAAAATTTCCAAAAATAACTAAACTACTACTATTATAGGGTATCCAATGCATAAAAAACAAACTGAAATGAAGTTGCAAATTTATCATTAATATTTTGTACAAATTTATAATATTTGGACTTGGAGTCCCTGACTCCCTTCAAAAATTTAAAGACAAAATGAGGGAGGTTGCGACTTGCGAGGTAGTGGAAAAAACAACACCTGCTATAATCTATTGTCCAAAAAAATAAAACAAATAAACCCTTTGATTTCAAAATTCTAGGCCATAGGGTCCTGGGTAGCAAAAAAATAAGGATTTTCCCCTCTGTCTATAATTTTTTTTTTACATACTAATTACAATGTACATCATTCCAAAAACCCTGGTAATCTACTAGCACCAGAGGGAGGAACACTAGAGTCTAGGTAGACTTAGGGACTATTCAGCTCCCTTCCTTCTGTATGGAACTTTGAAGAGGGGATAATCTTGGAGAATTTGTCTAGCCATCGATAGTCATCAGTTTCCTCGAGTAGGTGCCACTTCCATAGAAAATCCCTCCCAATCGATGCCCACTTCTGATGATGTGTGAGCTGCTCAACATCAAGGTTGAGTAAAAATGGTTTCCTAGGCATATTTATGATGAACTACAACTAATTGAATACCTGAATGACTTGAAGAATCATTGATTAGACATCACCAAGTTACTAAAATGTTATGTAAGATAATTAAATCAGTCATTATGTTGTCATTGATGTCAACTAGTTTTGGCAGTACTTATCATGTTAGTTACAAACATCTAAACATCTGTAGAAGGGAGAAAAGATGAAGAAATTAGATATCTACATGGAGGAAGATCGATATAACAGATGAGGAGAAGGAATACTTTGGGTAACTTATTGATGAATCTATGATATCATTATGTTGACTTGATTATCTTGCATTAATCTATGATGAAGTAGGAAGAAAAATTGTACAAGGCAATGTGGTCAGTAAATGAAGCACTTCATTATACACCGAGCCAGTGTAGTGTATACTGAGCTTGTATTCACTGACTCATTTCTTTATTAACCGAGTATGGATGAAAGAATTAAATACTTAGTTTAGTCGACAAAAAATGATGAGCTGGAAATTGTTATGATTTCGAGGTTAAGGATAAAGTTTGTTATGAGATCCATGGCTAACAAAATTCAAAGAAGATCTAAAGGATGGAATTGAAACATGTTACTGACATAATTGCCGAGGAAGGTTTAAGATGCAAAATTAACGAAGGAGAATAAGCGAAAAAATCTGATGGATGATATGAAAATAATTTATCTATCTATATAAGAGATATGAGTTTCAATGTTAAAACTATGTCAAAAGAAAGAAGACTATAGAGATTTCACGTGAATATAGTTTCATGCATGCCTGATCAAACTAGTTGAAGAAGAACCAAACTACAAAACATCACCGAGCATCAGAGAGCTATTACCGAGTGAAAGTAAGATGGAGAAATGAATTTAAATATTGATCAGAGGATTTGTAAGGACTTTGAATAGATCTAAACATCTGCAAAATAAGTTGTATTATAATCAGATCAACTATTGTTTCAATTTGACCATTGATATAGAAAATCTCTTAACCGAGTGGACTTAACCGTCTTATATTATGCCCTATGTCATTCAATGAATGTACATTGTTATCCTATCAACCCCATGCTGAATTCTAGTTGAACGATAACTGTTAGTCTTAAATCCTCTAACAAGGTCACACCTAAAAGTGTGTTTTGTAACCTTTAACAAGGTTGGCTCTTCACCGAGCTCACTTCAGAAGAGTGAAAATTATTTTGGGTTACCGGTTCCACGTGGTTTTTCCCTTAGCAGGGTTTCCACATTAAATCATTGTGTTATGTGTTTATGTGATGATTGTTTTATTGTCATACTTTACATACTGCATATTTAATTTGGTCATTAATCACAGTAAGGTTATTGAATGGTAATTGGTAAAGGCATAGACAGTTTAATAGTTTATGTTACCGAGCTGTAGAATTTGTTGGAATTGTTTTAAGAGTTACATCTTTGCATATGGGACTATAGGATAATTGATCTAACTAATTCACCCCCCCTCTTAGTTATTCTATTAATTGGTATCAGAGCATTGGTTTCTTGGAATAAAGTTTTAAGGACTTCAGCAGAAAGATTGCAAGATGTATAAGAGGGAAGTGTCAAAGCTGAACAAGGACAACTTTACAATATGGAAAAGTTGTATGAAACTTCACATATTTGGAATTGGAGATTCTGCTATAACCCTACTAGAAAATGGCTACTTAGCACCACCGACTAGACCTTTGACTCTTGATCAACTAAAGGATTGACATGAACACAACATGACTCTGATAGAGATTATTTCTACTCTATCTGATGCTGAATTTGAGGATGTCAAGAATTGCACTACTTCAAAGGAAATGTGTGATAAACATGCTCAAGTCCATGGTGGTGATGCAAATGTGAAAAGAGCCAGAGCTGAAAGCCTAAGAGGCAGATTTGATGATATGAAAATGAAGGAAGGAGAAAACATTACTCAATATAAAAACTGAATCAAAGAGGTAGTTAATGTTATCCGAGGATCTGGTGGTGTCATTGATGAAGATACAGTGGTAAGTAAAATTCTAAGAACCTTGTTTCCTGCTTATGCAATCAGAATATCTACAATACATGAAATGAGGTCTACACTTGGTAGCACTCTTACTCTTGATAGTTTGATTGGTAAGCTAACAACATTTGAGCTAGATAATTTTGATAAGTGTTGTACCATTTGTTGAGTCTACTTTTATGTCTTCTCTAAAGATCAGTAAATCTAGCAGTAGACATGATATAAGGAATAACAGTGATAGTAATATTGATGATGAGCTTGATGAACTTGAAACTCTTATAGCCCAGAGATTGCCTAAAGGTAAAAGTAGGTATAAGGGAAATTTACCTTTAGCATGCTTTAACTGTAAATAAGTCATTCATATTGCTACTAGATGTCCCAACAAGAAGGAGGAAGATAAAGATCGAGATCAATTTAGTGAAGGAAGCTATGGAAGAAGAAACAACATAGGTTATTGACACTACAATAGAAATACCCAAGATCACAAAGACAAGGGAAAAAAGGCATGTTACTTAGTTGAAGATGAGGACACTGACACTGACTCAGGTGGTGATGATGTTGAGGTTGTATTTGTTGCTATGAAAGATGACTCAGAAGAAGAGGAAAGGTATGTAGGCACAACACTCATTTCTAAAGTTAGTAAAAATGATACTTGGATCATAGATAGTGGCTGTACACATTACATGACTAGTGATAAAGATAAGTTTGATCATCTTGAGCACTATAATGGAGGATCAGTAAAAATGGACAATGATACACCTTGCATGGTTAAAGGAAAATGATCTTTATTGATAAATGATAAAATTAGATGTGACAATGCTTATTGGGTAAATGGACTAAATTACAATTTTTTGATGTTGGAATTAGGAGAGATAGGTACTAAGAGGGGAGGGGTGAATCAATGCCTTCAAAACTTTACTTTGTAAAAACCTTTCTAATCAATAACTGAATACTGTGATAACCGATAAACTAACTTGAATCTAATTGCATAAATCAATAATCTAGCTAACTTGAGAAAGTAAACAACATGAAATCAATATGACAATCACATAACACAAGTATGTTTCTAACGTAGAAACCCTTGTAAGAAGGTAAAAATTGTGGTGGGGATGACACCCACAAATTCTTCACTATTGCAGATAGAAAAGGTTTGCCTATTAAGGCTACAAGTTTTGATCACTTCTGGTGATCTTACCCTGTTAGGAGTAAGATATTAGATCAGCTAGATCTACCTAGTTATAGGATTTAAACAAAACTAATGAAGTGTGTACTCGGTTAAGAGATTTACATAAGACTGTTAAGTCTACTCTGTTAAGAGATTTATCAAAAAAAACTCTATCAAAATTGTTAGAAAGTAATATGCAAGTATCTGCTAGTTGACAACTCAATTGTCTGAAACAGATCTATAAGTGCTTTTCAAAATATCACCTTATCTGTGATGGTTCTCTACTCTGTTCTTCTCGGTAAATTGATTCTCTTGAAGATAGGCAATGTCTTCAAGTGCTCCTTGATTCATATATATTAGTTCACCAACCTCATAAAAGTGGTGCAAGGAAACAAAATATATAGTGTTCTATTTTACCACCTTCGCAAAAATTAGGTTACAAAAATAATCTTAACCCTAAGATTTACGATGCAAAAGAACCTAGATCAACTATTACAATAAGATAAATGTTACATTTAATGAATATCTATTTACAATAAATGCTTCTCGATCTTGGTAAACTATTTTATGATCTGTTATAACCGTTTGCATAGAATAATGTGCCATTTCAGATTACTATGCCATTTTCTATGATCTTCAGTAAACACTATATAATCTACTTAGTGTATACTATGATGCTTGGTGTTTACTGACTGTCGATGTTGATGTCACTGGTGCTTGGTTAACTATGTGATGCTCGGTGTAAAGGCTTTACCGACTGCTCTGTCTTACTTCTAGTTACTAACTGTCTCAATATAAGTAACCGACCGACCTATTTACTATCCTTTGATACTAATGACAACCTTAAATGCTCAATAGAGATTAACAATCTCCCCCTTTGGCATTAGTATCAAAACTTCAAATTTATATAGACAAAATGTTTCTATATATTCCTTATGTCTCTGCCATATACATATCCACAACAAAAACTTCTAAGTACAAAAGTACTCCCCCTCGGTGCATGCTCCTGGTAGTATGTAATATACATATCAAAAAATATACTATTTGTCATATACATGTTTTCCCCCTTTTTGATAATAATGCCAAATGCAAAAAAATATATAATGTATACTTACATCTTATCAAAAATGTTTGGATGGGTTTTCTTGACAGACTCCAAGAGGTTGTCCCACTCCTCTTTCAAGTTGGTAAGAGAAATATGCTCAAGACCGACTTGTGCATGCATTTCAAAGATATTATCCAACACCAAAATCTCTAGTGTTGCTACAAGTTTCTCAGATTTGAAAATATGTGTTTCAAAAATCTTCAGGTAAGGAATGAGTTCTTTCAGTAACTCCGTAACCTGATCAGTGATGTGTGCTTCTTATTTCCTTAAGTCTGCTATCAGCCGCCAGAGTTCCTGAACTTAGTTAATATGCTTTAAGAAAGCAGTTGGCAAGGTGATAGCTACTTGTGTACTCAACTTTATTTCTACTTCTAAACCTTTTATCTTTTCACTAACTTCTACAGTGAAGGTGTCTGAAGTACAAAGCTTGATTAGAAGTTGATAGATTATCTGGGTGATAGATTTTACCTCAGTAATGACCTCAGATAATTTTACTTTGTTCAATGCCACTTTTGTGCTAATCCTTTCTGCCAATTTGTTCTGAATCTTGGATTCTTCCCTTTCTTCTATTCTTTTGTTTGCATCTTTATCAGGGGCATTGATTTTGTTCGTGAGTGTGGCAAGTTGATCTATGATGGGAGTACTCTCATGAATATTTGTTTCCGGTACTATCTATTGTAGAATATCCCTCACATCATTTAACACTTCTTTACTTTTATGTTCTTGCCTTAACTTATCTTATGCCACTTTCCTTGAACATAATTCCCCATATCTACTTAGTTCCTTGGGGCTTAGAGTTCTCAGGTCACATTCTGGTATAATGATAACTTCATCAATGGTGACTAGATCTTCGGCTTTCTTCTTCTTCTTCTTCTAGGCAAGAGGTGACTTCTTCTCACTTATGACAATAGCTTTTTCTTCACTTCTTGGAGTATCCTGCCCAGTTAACACTATATCATCCTTCTTCTTCTCCTTGGTGGATTGTGTGGGAGTCTCAGTTGTAGTGTCAGGTGGGTTCACCTTAGTTGACTTGGTTTCTTCTAGTTCCTTTGTTTCTATAGATTGTGCCTCTACTTTGTTAGGCTCATTTGTATCTACAGGTTGCTCGAGTGCTCGAATCTTAGTAGTATCTTTATTTGGCTTAGGATGAGGTACATCGGGTTGTACTTGTGAAATTATTTCAATTACCTCTACAAGTACAGGTAGTTCACCCAATAGTGATGTGAGCAAACTAGTAGTGTCTAATGCTTCATCTTTATATGGTGCAATTGTCACATCTTTGTCATCCTCATCATCAAGATCACCATTAGTGATGTCCTCAATGAGTGCATCATCATTAGTTTTCTTTTGCAAGTGGATCTTAACTTGATCCAGTGCATCCTATGAAATTTTGATTTCTTCCTTTTGTTCTATGATATCAATTACCTCGGTAACTGATATACCAGTGTCTTCTATTTTCTTACCTTTGTTATCATCAATGAAAATACCATTATCTTTTGAACTGTGTCTCTTCTTAGACAATTTCAAGAATGCTTCCTGTTCAGCTTTCTCTTCTGCTTTCAAAATTGATGTCCATAGAGAATCACATATGACATCCATATCATCCACATTCTCATCCATGATCTGCATTGCTCTATTCTTGACTAGAAATATAGCCTAATACTTTGTCATGTATTCACTTACCATAGCATAGCTAAAGTGTGAGGCTGCTCGACCTAGTGACCATTGTCTTTTCCTTTTCTCTATATCTAGTGCAATAGCCCATCTCTTACTTATTTTTTCATCAAGTTGTTTTGGCAATTGACATGCAAATTCCATCGGTACTCTCTTGAATTTTATCATCATCTGGATGATAGCATGTTTGATCTTTGTTTTTTCCTCAATTGACATTTTGCCAAATTTGCCTATGCCTAGATCAATGAGATTTCCATTCTCAATTATATCTTCAATAATTTCTTCTATAGTACTTTCCCTATTACGAACTAACTTGAATTGATCAGGGTCATTTTCAGTGTCAGTCTCCTCTATATATTCTTTACTCCTTATGTATTTCCTATTTTTCTTAGGTGTCTCAGCTACCTTCTTGTTCTTTCTCTTTATGTATTTCTTTGTCAGTGTAGTTGCTCTTCTTTTTGCTACTTTTACTGCTTCTTCTTTCTCAGTAGATTGTGCTGTAGTTGATGAACGTGTCCTCATTCCTTCAGGTTCTGGTAGCTAAATTTCTTCTTCATCATTAGTGGGAGGAACTGGTCTGTGATCCTTTTCTTTGTCTGACTCAGTCTCCTCGCTATCATAGGGCTTGTTAGCCAACTATAACTCACCTTCAGTTGCCTCATCAACCGGTGACTCCTTAGGTGAGTCAAATACATTTCCATATTTTGCTGAGAGATCTTTTCTCATTTTCTTTTCCCTTCTAAACATTTTTCCAATCTCTATGTCCATTGTGATTCTAGACTTAGCTTCCTCATATACACCAAACCTACTAGTAGTGATATCTATCAATAATGCTAGCAATGCATTGATAGATTTCAAAGCAAAATCATGATTCATTTCATAACCCATCGGTGCTAGCCATTTGGTTCTTGGTTCTACTGCCTTTATCATTGAGTGGTTTGTGCTTACCACAAAGCATATGTCATCTTCAAATTTACTTACTAATTCCCTAGGAATTCTACTTCTTTGTTGCATTTTTGTTTGAAATTCCTTGAAATATGCATTGAACTCCTTGTTCAGATTGTCTCCTAGACTTTTCATCATTTCACCGATTTGAGCAGTTATCGGTCTGTCCGATTGCCAGTTTACTTTACCAATACCTGGTATATATTTTTGTAGATAGAGAAATGTATAGAAAAGAAGTGATCTGTACTTACATGTATTGGACTTCTTTGCTTTTATTGTCTTCATATTGTCATGCAGTTGGTGTAGTAGTAGCTTAGAAAGATCAACCTAGAGATCTTTCTTCACAATTTTATAAGCCATGTCCACAGCGCTGCAGGGTACACTATTTGGTCTACTTGATTGGAATATCTTGTACCTGATGACATGAGCTATGAATTTTACCACTGGATCTTTGATAGTTGCAATTTTCAATGCCCTACCATCCCATTGAGCTCTAGTGTTCTTTTCTACATCAGGACGAGATGAACTTTGAAAAGCTTTGGCTTTGTCGGTTGTAGGGTACCTAGTAACCCTAGTGATAATATTCTTAGTGACCTCAATAGGTTTATCTAACCAAAATTTTCCACCATGAAATCTTCTTAGCACAATTCTGATCCAGTCATTATGGAAGGATTACGGGAAGTATGTGAAACACCGTAACCCTGACTCCTCAATCTTCTTGTATTTGGATTTAATCTTACCATCCGGTCCACAGACTTGCTAATAAGAGGCAATGGTCTCAAAATCACATACTTCATCGATCTTGTAGTGAATGTAGGCCCTAACATCTTTTGTTAACAAAACCCTATCTGAAATACTAGAAAATGCACCCATATCATCTATTTGTGTTGCGACCTTGGGATGAGGTTTGAATTTCTCCTTGGCAAAGTGTGCCCTAATAATTAATTCCACTTCCTCCTCAATGTTCTGTGATTTTCTTGCAGTCGATGTCGATGCCATAAATTATTTCTAGGGTTTCGGCAAACAATAAATAACTAGTGTTTGGTAGGCAGATGAACTTACTCATTATCATCAAATAATTGTCGTTGGTTCAATCTATAGTAGCTTTGAATCTTTTCTAAAAATATTTAGCTCAAAATCTTCTCTATAAAATCTCTATTCTTTGAAGTCGCAATGTAACAATGAGCTCTGTTTCCGTGTATTTATAGACTTTTTGATATTCCCGCTCAAACTTTGATGCATTAAATGCATGACCTAACTTTTGGTACAAAATGGCTATCAACTCAGTAATGTCTAGAATATCTTTTGCTTAGTTGACATAGAATTTCTTCATCGGTTTGCACTATTGTTGGTTAACCTTATATAGTGATTACCGACAGGTAACCAACTCATGTTTCTTCTTTTACTGACTATATAACATTTATAAAATTATAACACATAAACCATAGCGCATCTTTATTCATGTAGATTTGGTATTTGTACATCATATATAAGGAACTGTATGTAAAATGTGATCATTTAAAATGTCAGTTCCATACATACCTTTGTCATCTTAAGTGGAGGTACCGATGTCACCCAATCTAGTTGACGAGGTTTCACTGATAGTGTTACTTGACTCAGCATTCTCATTAGATGCCTTCTTCCACATTGTGTTCCTTAACTTCATAATATCTGCAATGTTATATCCACTCTCAAATATATGGTTTTCATCAAGTGCTCGGTCTCTGCAGTTCTTACTTACATGACCGACCTTGCGATGGTGCATACATACGATTCCTGCATTTGTCCATTTTCTTGATTGTCTAATCCGACTCTTTCTATAACAGTTTGCTAGAATATGTCCATATCGACCACATGTAGTACAATTAGTCCATGTATTATAATCCCAAACATATGAGTTACCTTGTCTCTTTGGTTGATATGGCTTTCATTGTAGTTTCTCTTTAGGTGTCTAGACTTGTTTCATTTTTGCCTTGTAGTCCCTTGCAGTGTGTCCATACTTATTACAAGTATAGTATATTTTCTCCTCAATAGTATTATTAGCAATGTCATTCTTCTTAGCTCTGCATTCATAAGATGGATGTCCAAACTTACCACAATAATAACAATATCCATTGAACTTAGGAATCATAGGAGGTTTACCTTGTGCTTTGCTTCTGCACACATTAGATGTATGTCCTATTTTTCCACAGTGGTAACATGTCATCACTTTAGGTTTCTAAGTTTGATTTTTGTTGACTTTGTCATCTTGTTGTGATGATTCTCCTTCACTAGTGTAGCCTATATTGGCTCTACTTCTGAATCTCCTCTAATTAGTCAGAAAGTCATCAATATTTTTAGAACTATCCTTAGCTATCTTCATCATTTCATTGTGTTGCTTTTGTGTCTTTATTTCACTTCTCAATTTTTCATTATCTTCTCTGAGTATTGCAACATCTTCAAGTCTTCTTGATAATTCTCCATTTACTTGGTTCATTTCTTGATTAACTGTCATCATCTAATTTGATACTTGGAAGTCACGATCAGTGAGTCTCTGTATTTCACTTTCTTTTGGTTGAAGTTGTTCAATCATCAGTCTTCGGTCTTCAATAGCTAGATTTTGATCTTGTTCAGCTTGTCTAGCATTGTTCACGATTTCCACCATTCTCACCATTTGATATTCATGACTAATTTGAAGTGCTTTCACTTGCTCAGATAGATGTTGATTCTTTTCAGATAACTCAGAGATTATGCTTTCGGATCCATCAGAGATGCTTCCAGAGCTTGATCCAATATGATAAAATATTTCATCAAAAGGTTCTTCATGATAACTGATTTCATTCAGCTAAATTGCAAGGTTCTTTCTTTCAACCAGTAATTTCTTCAGTTCTTCCTTGGCTTGTTTATACTGTTCCACAAACATCTGCATTTGTATCTTCTAATTCTCAATAGTCTTGTCAAGCTTGTATCTCTCCATGACTTAGATCTTTACCCTTCAATGGTTAGACTGTTCAACAAGAGAACTGAGTTGTGATACCAATTGTTGGAATTAGGAGAGATAGGTACTGAGAGGGGAGGGGTGAATCAGTGCCTTCAAAACTTTACTTAGTAAAAACCTTTCTGATCAATAACTGAATACTGTGATAACCGATCAAAATAACTAGAATCTAATTGCATAAATCAATCATATAGTTAACTTAAGAAAGTAAACAACATGAAATCAATATGAAAATCACATAACACAAGTATTTTGGTAACGTAGAAAACCTTGTAAGAAGGTAAAAACTACGGTGGGGATGACACCCACAAATTCTTCACTACTGCAGATAGAAAAAGTTTGCCTATTAAGGCTACAAGTTTTGATCACTTCTGGTGATCTTACCTTGTTAGGAGTAACATATTATATCAGCTAGATCTACCTAATTATAGGATTTAAATAACACTAATGAAGTGTGTACTCAGTTAAGAGATTTACATAAGACTGTTAAGTCTACTCTGTTAAGAGATTTATCAAAAAAAACTCTATCACAATTGTCAGAAAGTAATAGGCAAGTATCTACTAGTTGACAACTCAATTGTCTGAAACAGATCTATAAGTGCTTATCAAAATATCACCTTATCTGTGATGATTCTCTGCTCTATTTTTCTTGGTAAACTGATTGTCTTGAAGATAGGCAATGTCTTCAAGTGCTCCTTGATTCATATATATTAGTTCACCAACCTCATAAAAGTGGTGCGAACAAACAAAATATATAGTGTTCTATTTTTCCGCCTTAGCAAAAATTAGGTTACAAAAATAGTCATAACCCTAAGATCTATAGTACAAAATAACCTAGATCAACTATTACAATAAGATAAACATTACATTTAATGAATATCTATTTACAATAAATGCTCCTCGATCTTGGTAAACTATTTTACGATCTGTTATAACTGTTTGTATAGAATAATGTGCCATTTTAGATTACTATGTCATTTTCTATGATCATCAGTAAACACTCTATAATCTACTCAGTGTATACTATGATGCTCGATGTTTACTGACCATCAGTGTCGGTGTCACTGGTGCTCAGTTAACTGTGTGATGCTCGATGTAAAGGCTTTATCGACTGCTCTGTCTTACTTCTAGTTACCGACTATCTCAATATAAGTAACTGACCGACCTATTTACTATCCTTTGATACTAATGACAACCTTAAATGCTCAATAGAGATTAATAGTTGAGTGTAGCACAACTTAACAATTCAGGTCATAGAGTGGCATTTGAAAGCAAGGTGCAGATCTATAATGAAAATGGAAAGCTTGTTGGAATAGGACACAAAAAAGGTAACTTATTTTATCTTAACAATGCTAAGAATTCTTGTTTTCTAGTTAAAAATGAAGATGCATGGTTGTGGCATAAAAGGTTATGTCATGTAAATTTTGATAACACGATTAAGATCAGTAGAAAGAGAAAAGTTAGAGGACTTCCTAGCTTAACTAAACTAGATCATGTTATGTGTCATCAATGTCAAAAAGGGAAGATGACAAAATCTAGTTTTAAAAGTAAAAACTATTCAACAAAAAGAATCTTGGAGTGAGTCCCATGAGAACTCAGAGCTACTATGGAGATAGATACTTTATTCTGTTTGTTGATGATTACACTAGATTGATGACTGTTATATTTTTAAAGGAGAAATCTAAGGCATTTAAGATGTTTAAATGGTATAAAGCTAAAGCAGAAAAAGAAACCAGAAAAGAACTAAAATGTTTGAGATCTGATAGAGGTGGTGAGTTTATTTCTGATGAACTCACTAACTATTGTAATGAGCATGGCATCAAAAGACATGTTTCTGCACCAAGAACGCCGCAGCAGAATGGGATTGCTAAAAGGAGAAATAGATCCATTGTTGATTGTGCAAGAACACTGATGATAGAGAAAGATGTAGCACATATGTACTAGAGAGAAGCAGTTAGCACAATTGTATATGTATTGAACTGAGTAAAAGTAAAGAAAGACACAAACAAAACACCCTACAAGTTATGTTTGGACACACACCGAGTGTAAGTTACTTTAGAATTTTTGGTAGCAAATGCTTTATTCTAAAAGATGATAGCAATGGGAAGTTTGACTCTAAAGGGGATGAGGGAATATTTCTTGGATATTCTACTAAAAGAAAAGCTTACAAGTGTCTAAATAAGGTTACTAATAAGATGATTGAAAGTGCTAATGTTAGAGTTGATGAATTTGATGATAAAAATGATGAAGAAAGCAATAAGGAGCTGGAAGACTATGGTAGATTCACTTATATTGAGAATCTAGAGTACCTACTGAAGCCATAAGCTGAGTCGACCGAGCATCAGAAAAATAACACCAAGAAACAACAAAGGGAAATTGAGGATCAAGAAGAAGCTACCGAGCAAAGAAATGAACCTGAACATGATGAAGAACAAAGGAGAGATCAAGTGCTGGCAAGATTTTTCAGAAGACACCATCCTCAGAACCAAATCATTAGAGATAGGAAAGCTAGCATACAAAGCAAAAGTAAGTTAAGACACAATGCATGTCTAGCTTGTGAGTTTGAACTAAAGAATGTTAAGGTTGCACTTGAGAATGATGAATGGATCAATGCTATGAATGAAGAGATAGAACAAATTAAGAAGAACAAGACATGGAATTTAGTACCTAGACCGAAAGATAAAAATGTTATCAATACTAAATGGATTTTCAAAAACAAGCTGAATGAAAATGGAGAAGTTACTAGGAACAAAGCTAGACTTGTTTTCAAGGGATATAAACAAGAAGAAGGGATTGATTATGGTGAAAAAATTTCACCTATTGCTAGATTGGAAGGAGTTCCCATGTTACTAGCATATGCTACACATAAGAAATTTAAGGTTTATCAAATAGATGTTAAGTCTTCTTTTCTGAATGGAATACTAGAAGAGGAGGTCTACATAGAACAACTAGAAGGATTTGTTGATCCAAATAAGAAAGACATGGTATGTAGACTACATAAAGCCTTATATGGATTAAAGAAAGCCCCTAGAGCATGGTATGAAAGGTTACATAATTATCTTTTGAGTATTGGTTTTGTAAGAACTAGTGAAAACAACAATTTGTACATGAAAGGAGGATCATATGATATTGTTTTGATTGCTGAAATATTTGTGGATGATATAATCTTTGGCGGACAAGATCATGTGTGTAAAGATTTTTCTGATGAGATGAGAAAATAATTTGAAATGTCAATGTTTGGAGAGATTAAGTTCTTTCTAGGCTTGTAGGTTATTCAACAAAAAGATGGAATTTTCATCACACAATCAAAGTACATAAAGGAAGTATTGAGAACATTTGCAATGTTAGATGCTAAACCAATTGGAACACCGATGGTCACAAGCTGCAAATTGACAAAAGATGATGAATCTATAGAGGTAAATCAAACACTGTACCGATCTATGATTGGTAAGCTGATGTATGTTGTACATAGTAGGCCTGATATTGCACATGCAAATGGGATTGTGGCTAGATTTTCTACCAATCTGAAGGATTCACATATGGTTGCAGTGAAAAGAATCTCGAGATACCTGAAGAAAACATAGGATTATGGTTTATGGTATCCTAAGGAAGGCAAATTTGAACTCAAAGTTTACACTGATGCAGATTGGGCTGTAAATATAGATGACAAAAAGAGCACAACCAAAGGAGCATTTTTATTTGGTGAAAGACTTGTAACTTGGACAAGTAAGAAACAACCTTGTATTTCTCAGTCCACAACCAAAGCAAAGTATGTTGCTACTGTTACACACTGTTCAAACATTTCTTATATCAAACAAGTGTTGGAAGGGATGAATGAGGTAATCACTGAGCCAGTGATTATATATTGTGACAACACTAGTGTAATAAATATTTCTAAAAATCTTGTAATGCATTCGAAGACAAATCATTTATCAATTAAGTATCACTATTTAAGAGAACAAATACAAGAGAAGAAAGTCAAACTAGAATATGTTACATCAAAGGAGCAACTTGCTGATATTTTTACCAAGCCTCTACCGAAGGACACCTTTGAATACTTGAGGACTAGACTTGGGGTCCGTCCCCTATCTACCAGTCACTAATGTGATTTGGAGGTTGTATCATCCTAATCTTATCAGAAGATCATTCATGTTGATATAATATAGCTCACACTTTGGATTATGTCTAAGGTCGTGAAAGATTTGAGGAGCTAGAACATAGATTGGCATATCAGTATACTGAGATACATTGTCTGCACCGAGCAATAGAGAGTTACTTGGCTATTTGCAGAGCTTTATGTTTTATGTTTTTCTTTGGCATTGTTGTCAAAGGGAGAGATAAACAATATGATAAACAGAGAGATCATGAACTATCTAAAGGAGAGATAATTTGAGAAAGTCAAGGAGAGACTTGAACATTTGTTGCTAAGAACAAAAGGAATTTGAGAGCTAAAAAGATCAAAACCGCAGAGGAGCATCTACACTTGTAATCCTGTTATGTAACGTAGTGATTAAACATATTAAAAAATCAAGCTAGGGAGAGCTTACCAAGCTACAACATTTACTTACATAGTTGTGGAATACATGTTTGGTATGTGTATGGCATATTTCATATTGCTTGTATTGCCATCAATGCCAAAGGGAGAGATTGATGAAGTACAACTGATTGAATACCTGAATGACTTGAAGAATCAGTGATTAGAGATCATCGAGTTACTAAAATGTTATGTAAGATAATTAAATCAGTCATTATGTTGTCATTGATGTCAACTAGTTTTGATAGTACTTATCATGTTAGTTATAAACATCTAAACATTTGTAGAAGGGAGAAAAGATGAAGAGCTGAGATATCTAGATGGAGGAAGATGGATATGATAGATGAGGAGAAGGAATACTTTGGGTAACTTATTGATGAGTCTATGATATCATTATGTTGACTTGATTATGTTGCATTAATCTATGATGAAGTAGGAAGAAAAATTGTACAAGGCAATGTGGTCGGTAAATGTGTCATGCCCAAAAGTTGAGCAAAACACAACTACAAAAAATTTCTACAACCTACTATTTAACTAAAAGATCACATATATACATAACTGAGTTTGCTAAAGTCAAAAATAATCTGGCACAAGCATTCTATGAACATGTAAAAATGATGCAGAAGGAAAATGACTAATCAATTTGCTCGGGTGTTTAAAAACGTCACCAAGGTCCAACCAAATGAAGGTTGACCAAGTTTGACTAAGTTTGACCCAAAGTCAAACTTCACAAAATTGCTTCCAAATAAACCTTAAGGGTTCCCTAAGTCACTAGCTTCGATCGACACATAAAATGAGGTAGTTTGACTAAAGTCAACTAGAGTTGACCAAAAAGTCAACCATACATTGTTAAACATGAAACAGGGTTAAAACAATACTAAACTCAATATGGAAGGTCTAGGCACGCAAACTGAGAAGAATTACCTAGGTTTGACTAATAGTTGACCAAAAGTCAACGGTGCCTAAATTTGGTCAACGAGTCACTAAAAATATAAAACTCTATACTTGATGATATGAAAGCTTCATTATGATCTTAACGATATAATTACGTTCACTTTATAATATTAATTTAATAATATACGTTATATTTTCTAATTTAATTAAGTTAATTTAATTAGCTACAAGCTGTACTGATTAAATCAACCAATAAATTAAATTAATAATCTAAACCCAATACTAACTAAATACATTACCCTAATGTAACCCATTTAATCTATAAGAAATGATCCTAACTAAAAGGACCAATTCTTTTATATCTAGTTAGATTAAAAAAATAACTTACTTTACAAATATTAAATATCTTAAAGAAATATCTAGTTTGTCTCTAGATATTTTAAGACCAATAGTCAACATATTTTATTATTTGTTAATTTAAATAACAATTAAATAACATTTTAGAAGTTTCTTAACCAAAGTAAATATGACAAGTAATTACTAAATTTTATATTCAATCATATAATAGGAAGTCAAATTTGGAATCATCTAGATAGATTCCTAGAGTAAAACAAATTCACTTTAAACTAAAATCTATTCAGTTACTTAATTTTAATCCAATCTCTAAAATTTAGCTTTAATGACCACTTAAGTCAAGTAAGTTAACACTTTAATCAAAAGCTAAAATTATTAACTAATTCAATTAATTAACAAAATCATTAAAATTAATTTACAAATTCTAGAATTTTCTTTGAAGAGAAATATCTCTTTGATATTTAACCTTATTGCTAAATTCATTACCTAATTCCTTTAAATAACAAAAATTAATTAAATTAATTTCTTTATTGAGAATAATTTAAAATAACCAATTCTAACAAATCAATTTCAAATTGAATTCTTTTAGAAAGCCTTAGAAGTCTCCAACTTCTAGAGTTTTCCACATTAGACTATTTAAATAAAATTCAATTTATACAAACTTCTAGAATTTCCTAGAGAATTCTAACGTCTAAAACAAATCTAAAAAGTCCAAGTAAACATACTATAGATTTTAATTTACAATTTTTGACATTCATTTAAAATTAACATTTAAATTTCTAGTCTTATCTCTAATTTTAATTCCTTCTAGAAAACCCTAGAAGTCCCAAACTTCTATAATTTTCTAAAACAATCAACAAATGCAACTAAGAATGTATTTTAAATAAAATTCAACTCCAATCTTCTAGAACTAATTTATTTAGTCAATAATACACACTATAGTATATATTTTACTAAATTTGAAGTCCAATAGTTTATTTAATCATTTGGAATTTTTTTTTTAAACCTATAAATATACCCTTAATTAATTTTTTTTTATAAAAAAATTTCATTTTAAACTTCTTTTTTTTTTAAAAAGATTTTTCGTTTTATTAGTAATAATAGTACTATATATATAGAATAAAAGACAGAAGACTATGCATTAATTTTATTCATATATATATATATTTGCAATAAATACATATTTATTTATAAAATTATATAAACAATTTTATATAATTTAGTAAGCATAGGAATTTATATTTTCCTATTCTAAATAAGCTTTAGAATTTTTTTAAAGAAATGGGTTAAAATAAATAGTTTCCATTTAAACACAATTTGTCCTCTTCTTGATTTACCTTAAATGTTTAATAATTTAACGATATTCTAAAACTAAGTTTATTGATTTATTATTAACATGAAATTCAACCAAAGGGATCTCTTTTAAATTATATTAAAAGAATATAAATATCTAACTATATTTATCTTATTGTTAAAATAAATGATTCATCCCTTTTTATTTAACTCTATGTAATTAACATAATTTGATTTATTCTATTATGTCATTAAGAATATTATCCGTTTAAATGTATATCAAGTTAAAATTCTACACCTCCTATGTTTGGAAACTAATTTAATAACTTTGAAATACCAAAAGATTAATTAGCAAATAACATTTATAAGTTATTACCCTTTGTAATCACCATTTATGAAACTAGTTATTTGCAAGTCAAATTATATAATAAGGAATATTTTTTTTGTTCACTTTAATTCTATCTACTAATCAAAGGTAAAATTTTAACCAAAGGACCAAGATTATAAGAACTTGAATATATCTTATGTTTCTAATTTTTATTCAAATAAAAGCTTACAAAATTACAACCATGAAAAAAATACAAATTTTATATTTCTCATCATAAGAAGATTACATCGTAAATACAACCTGAAATCTACATAGTATTCTTTCACAACATAATAAGTATTTACTACTTGAATGAAATACTATATCTCCTTTCTCATCATAAGTAAATTACGACATTAATAAAACTTTCATAAACCAAAGTTTTCAAGGGATTAAATCTTCTCCTGATAGGAACTATCAAGATAAATCAATGAAACCACTTGTAGCTACAAATTCTCCTAGATATGCTTGATCTCCAAAACTTCATAGACCCTACAAATAAAACCCTGTAGGTTGACCATGGAGGCTCACCTCCCAACCTAGACCTTTTAGGCCACCCCCGAGCTAGGGTTACAAAACACTAACAAGTACAAACATTCAATCACAAAGTCAACATTGAACACATATCAGTAAAAATCCCATTCAAGGCTTACTAGGTCACTAATATTAGGACTTGAACACTAGAGGGTGAAAATGAACCGAAATCCCAAGAGGAGCTACCCAAGAGTATATCAAAATCACTTGCCACACATGGCACAAACACTTAATCATAATCACATGTAACCTTTACCACTCGTGGTCAAAATCATATTTTCATTTTAACATGAATAGAGTCCACAACTAGGATAAACGTGGCAATCATGGAGCCCATAACATCCATGCTAGCCTCTTCCATTCAGATATCTATCTTTTCACAAGAACAATTGCCCCACAAAGGCTAAACAAGTCATATCTCTTTCATTTTTACAAGTACCGATTCCATATGCAGGATAAACTTATCATTATGGAACCTATAACATCAATGCTTATAGTCTATCCTACTATGGATATCTTCCCTTTTTACAAGAACAATTTCCTCACCTATACTACTTTTGGCATCGCATGGGAAATCAATAAACCTTCACCCCTATCAAGGCTACTCATCCCTCCCAAGGGTGAGTATTCCTTGAGAGAACCCTCAAAAGTAAAAATCACATAGTAAAAGAAAGATTTACACACCTCCATGGAAACCCATGGAGTTCAAATACAATAACATAAAACACCATGAATATACCTTAATCTTTTACATGCATGGAAAAATAAGATATACTACAAATTTCTAATGAAGTCCAACCTTGAAACCAAAGAGGAAGAGATGAATTGTGGAGCTTTCTTGTCATGTCCCCATTTTGGGTGACATCATTTGGTGTGCCAGATCAGTCTATCACGGGCTCTCGTAGACTGGTGGTTGTGATGAGAGAGTCATTCTGGTGTTTATTTGGGGATTGGATGGCTTACTATGCTCTTGGAGATATTATTTTATTTATATTTTATCATTATGTGTTATGCGGGGCCCACATGTTATAATTTTAAGTTGAGATTGCACTTTTATTCTATAAAGTTACTTTATTATAAAAGTGCATTATAATTGGATGTTTCTAGAAGTTCTTAGTAACTTCTTAGAAAAGTAAATAAATAGAGGGCTTAGGCATTCATTTGGACAAGCTGATTTGAGGATTCTTCTACTTTTCCATATTGGAGCAATTTGTAGTCATTTGGTCTGCAAATTTTTATTAGATCTTTGGGAACAATAACTCCCTTGGATTTGCATAACTGAGGAAGTGAAATATCTTCTGAACGGTTGCTCATTGGAGATGGTATTTAGCCATTTCATGTTGGATTTATCTGAGTATTGATTTTGAGGGTTTGAAACTGATTGCATAAGGGTTTGGATTTTATCATTTCATTGGAGAATTAGTTTGGCAGGGTTTGGAGGTCTTTCAGTGCATTTTTTGTGAAGTCCATATCAGGGCCTGAGACTCACATTTTTATTCATAGCTTCCTATCTACTTGGAGATTAATTTTATGCATTTGGGAAGTGATAATACAACCCTAGGTGATTCCATTTGCATCATTTTCAGTAGTCAAAACTTTGCATATAAATTAATACTGCTATTGTACATGTCCGTACTGTACGGCCCAGTACAGTAGCAGGGTACAGTACAAATTTTGGACCAATTTGGGGGTGCAGCGTTAGGTCTTCTTCATCAACATTTGATACAATAAAGTTGCAGCACTATCCAGGTTCCTTCGCATAATTTGAAGTTTGATATTTGATGTCAAAATTGTAATAGGAGTTGCATTTTCTATCACTGTTGTAACAGTCTAGTATATGTCATAAAAATAGTCACTGTTATTCATTATATGTGATTGGATTGTCATAGTGAGTGAAAGTGCATTGATAAGGTCTTGTCATTACATTAGTTTCATTTTCCATGTAGGGGAGTTGTAACAGTCCATGCATTCTCAGAATTTAGTCATTATCATACTTTGCATATTGTAATCAGACTTTGGAAGTTTCATGATTCATTTGGCATGGTGGTCATTGCATTGTTAAGAGAGTTCTATCATTGTTGATATAGTTCTTTGTATGGTGCCAAGTTATTAAATTCTGAATGTTGTTATTGGCAACCTTCTTGTAACACTTCATTTGTTTGGTACTGTTCTTACATCATTGCATTAGTGTGCAATTGTATTTGGGTATTTAGTTGTATGCCAACTATTTGAGATAATGTCAATGGTTGTAGTTGTGCTTATCAGCATATAGGTTGCATACCAACTATTTGTGAAAATGCCTCTTGGCTGTAGGAGTACTTTTCATATCAGAACTTCATGTATTTGCATTGAAAAAGAAATATAAAGAAGTTGCATACCATTTAGCTCTTCAAATAGTTTCTTAGCAATCATTTGCAATCATTAAAACATCATTGGTACCAAACAATCAAATCAAACAAATGAACATCAGCAAACTCAGGTTGCAGGGAAAGTGTTTGACGAAATTTCTTATTACAATATTAGTGGTTTTAGTGGCCTTTATAGTAAGGGTCATTACAATGGTATCAGAGTGGTTTTCTTGCCATCCTGTTGGGTAAGAACCATCTTTGCATGAGTAACCAGCACTTGATTGATTGCAGAATGGATAGGAAGAAGTACACTTCATGGTCAGATAACCATCCTACATAGCCTACCTTCCTGAAAGAGGAACCACAGAGTAGCAAAAAAGGTAATCATTCAGACAGTTGGGTTGAAATCAAGAAAGCAGTTGATGAGATGACTGAGTCTATGATAAAAAGAAATCATGAGTGGAGTGACAAGTTGGTTGATCCAGCTACTATGGATAAGTTGACTAGATTTCTATTTGGCAGATCTTCTCGCAGGATAGATGACAAGAGATCGGTTGATACAGTTACCAGGAACTTGCATGAGGAGTTTGAAAAATAGATTAGTAGCCAGGTAGAAGATTTAGTTTCTACTCAGCCACAGGAGGAAGTGGTGAAGGATATTACACTGATGGATAGTAATTGTCAACTTGATACTCAAGTTGAGATAGTCGTATACAGGTTGCCTGCGAGTGATGTCACAGGTACTCAGGATGGTTTGGCTATGATAGGTAGTGACTACAGTGTAGTGAGTTTGGATGATGATTATGAGGATGATGTTGTGCATAATGGTGAGATACCTAGTAGAGATGAGAAGACATTGAGCATTCATAACTTTGCTGAGAGAGAATACCAGGCACAGTTAGATGCTTCGTCACATGAGGTTGAGGCTGGTAGTACTTCACATGATTTGTCCAGCCAGCTGAAGGTGAACATAGACAGTATTGTGACTTCATTATCTCATCATGACAAGATGTAGTATATGATGGAGGATCACATCTGAATGATCCAATTACAGGGCAGACATAAGGTAGTTCAGGAAGAGTCTTCTTGTGTTGACTTACAGGAAATCAGGGAAGGAATGGGAGTGATGAAGATGAGTTATTTACATCTTCTTTCAGACCGTGACCATCTTCTTAGCCTTGCTGGAGACTATTCTGATGCCTTAAGGAGGAAGGAGGAGGAAGCTGGTAGGTTTTCTTGAGAGTTCAAGGACACTCGAGCCTCTTTGTTGAGTACTTCATTGGCATTACAGGACTTGGAGAGACGTGCTGATTTGATACAGGGAGACATCACAGGCACACTGGATTGTGTGATTGACATGGATAGTGGTTATGGTACGGTTGATCCTGATGATCTTACAGTGGCCGAGGATAGTATAGTTGATTAGAGTAGTGCAGCGGAGAGACATGTGGATAGGTATGGCGTAGAGTTGAGTTTAGTTTCATCTTGCACACCTGATACTCAACTTTCTACAATAGGCGGATCACATGTGGTTGTTGATAATTGTAAGAGTACACCTTGCATTCATATCCAGGATTATGAGAGACATGTGGGTGAGCTTTGTCTTGAGGTGAGTTTAGTTCAGGAGTTAGCGCATATGGTAGGGACTCAGCTTTCTTTTACAGTCAAGTCACATGTTGATGATGATATGAGTATGTCTAGCATTCACACTCTGGATTCAGAGATTATAGTGGGTACAGTAGATAGGCGCATGAAGTCAGTTGGTATTGTTCACATTACTCAGGTGAGGAGTTTACTTGAGTTGCCAGTTGATTTCCATTCATGGAGTAGATGTTGGGATCCTTATCTTAGTACTTGGGACTGTTTTGACTGGAGATATCTATCATTCCTTGGTAGCAGTATCTATTGCACTATCATGGACTTGATTAGTAGTTTACCAGGTGTAGTTCTCATCCATGCCAGCAGCTTGTCTGATGCTGGAATTAGTTTTTATATACCTGTGTTGGGCATTGTTCATGTATCTAGTCGACCATTCTTGTTGGAATGGGTTGATGATCTCTCAGATATGGCAGAGTTTACAGATGAGTCCCAGGATCTGATTATTATAGATGACACCTAGGAGGATGTTGTGGATAGTGTTGAGGACTTAGTCTCTTCAGTAGGTTCCTTTTATACAAAGGTTTATGTTGATGCTTCAGTCACTCCATTTGATGATACAAATTCAACAGTTGGTCTATAGAATTTGGATGGTAGTATTACAGATGATAGCTATTTTGAGGTTACTCCTTTGGACAGTGTACTAGGGGTAGAGTATAGGAGTTTGACTAGCTAGCACAATCATGTGTCTAGTCAGCTGAGAGTTAGTGAGCAAGACATTGCTATCACTTGCAAGCATTTTGATGCTGCTTGTCAGTTGTTAGCAGTTTACAAATGGGGTTCTCCTACTAGTGATGAGCAGGGAGGCAGTTATCTTTCCTTGATAGAGATCCACTCTTTATGGGAGGCTATCTAGATTCTGAGATAGAATTATATGTAGTTGGTAGCCGATAGATATTATCTTATGGAGTGGGGCAGTACAACATATGATGCATTATTGGTCAAGGAAGATGAGGTGAGTGAGCTACTTAGCAGCTCAAGGTGACTTCTGAGTTTCTTGAGAGTACACAATTGGTGTTTGAGGAGTCACAATTTCATTTGGCTGAGGTGACCATGGAGTTAGAGCAACTGCAGTCTTTATCAGATTTTGTACAATCACAGGTTGTGATGTCTAGTGATTCGAGGATGTCCATGGTCGAGATTATCAGAGACAGTGGAGATGGGGATGCATCCATCCTTGATACTAGCATTGGTATATCGGGTTCATTTCCACTAGAGTCAGATTCAATTGAGTTGGGCATTACAGCTGATAATTGTGGTATGTTTGACATGTTGATGGTCTCTACTATTGATGGAATGGAGATTGGTGATGTTGTATCAGCGATCATGTGTGATGTTGGCATAGTTCTCGTTAGTGATACTACTCCCTTGGCGATGTCTTTGGAGGTAGTAGGCAGTTCTGACTTGGTTAGTGATTGGTTGCAGTTAGTTTCAATTGGATTGCAGTCTAAGCCATTGACTGAGATTGGCGCATTCTATCGGCATTACACTGTGAGGTATGCTCATCAGTTTACCTTTGATGACCATGTTGATGAGATGATGGTACGTAGATATACTTTGGTCCCTAGTGCTTGTCATCAGTTATGGGATGGTATGACGCTATGGGATGAGAGTTGTGATGAGCATTACATGGTGATTAGTTCTATGGTTGAAAGCTTGATAGTACATGACCTAGAGCAAGAGTGTGGGAGTAATACTTCAACAGTTGTTATTGATTCTACTCCTTTGGCTATGTCATCTCCTGACATAGTTGGTGATCAGTCATAGTGGGTTGTATCACCTGTGCATGGTGAAATGTTGATTGAGGTTGGTCCTTTTTATCCGCACTATACTACAAGGTATGTACATCAGTTAGCATTTGATCCATGTGTTGAGTAGTTGATGGCCGTCAGATTTGGTTTGGGTTCTAGTTCTTGCTATCTATCATGTGATGATTATTCGCCATCAGCAGTACATGGTAGTTATGGTTATGAGATAGTGGTCGGTGAGTTGTAGAGTTGTTTTCACTACAGGAGTTGTACAGTGTGTGGATTTTCCATACTTAGCGTAGTTTCATTCGGGAGTGTTCACCATTGTTGCAGAGTTGGATTGTGCACTCTACATAGGCCAGTGGGATGTGTGGATGGTATTTACTATGTTGGCAGTTTGAGTTGTCCACCTTACTTGGGTTCTGGTGTTCTGAGAGTTTGTGTCTCGTGGGTTCCTGACTATAGCAGTTGTGATTTTGGAGTTTGGTTGAGCTGTATTTGTTAGTTTGATTATGGATTCCTCTTGGTTATATTGCAGAGGATATTGTAGGAGCCTACGTTGATTGACAGTAGTATAGTTCATGACTACTTTTGGGATCCAGGTGGATTGATTGGTTTATTGTTCAACCATTGCTTGGGGACAAGCAATTTTAGGAAGGGCGGACTGTCATGTCCCCATTTTGGCTGACATCATTTGGCATGTCGGATCAGTCTATCATGGGCTCTCATAGACTGGTGGTTGTGATGAGAGAGTCATTCTGGTGTTTATTTGGGGATTGGATGGCTTACTATGCTCTTGGAGATATTATTTTATTTATATTTTATCATTATGTGTTATGCGGGGCCCACATGTTATAATTTTAAGTTGAGATTGCACTTTTATTTTATAAAATTACTTTATTATAAAAGTGCATTATAATTGGATGTTTCTAGAAGTTCTTAGTAACTTCTTAGAAAAGTAAATAAATAGAGGGCTTGGGCATTCATTTGGACAAGCTGATTTGAGGATTCTTCTACTTTTCCATATTGGAGCAATTTGTAGTCATTTGGTCTGCAAATTTTCATTAGATCTTTGGGAATGATAACTCCCTTGGATTTGCATAATTGAGGAAGTGAAATATCTTCTGAAGGGTTGCTCATTGGAGATGGTATTTAGCCATTTCATGTTGGATTTATCTGAGTATTGATTTTGAGGGTTTGAAACTGATTGCATAAGGGTTTGGATTTCATCATTTCATTGGAGAATCAGTTTGGCAGGGTTTGGAGGTCATTCAGTGCATTTTCTATGAAGTCCATATCAAGGCCTGAGACCCACATTTTTATTCATAGCTTCCTATCTACTTGGAGATTAATTTTATGCATTTGGGAAGTGATAATAAAACCGTAGGTAATTTTTTTTGCATCATTTTTGGCAGTCACAACTTTGCATATAAATTAATACTGTTGTCGTACATGTCCGTACTGTATGGCCTAGTACAGCAGCAGGGTACAGTACAGATTTTGGACCAGTTTGGGGGTGCAGCGTCAGGTCTTCTTGATTAGCATTTGATACAATAAAGTTGTAGCACTATCCAGGTTCCTTTGCATAATTTGAAGTTTGATATTTGATGTCAAAATTGTAATAGGAGTTGCATTTTCTATCACTGTTGTAACAGTCTAGTATATGTCATAAAAATAGTCACTGTTATTCATTATATGTGATTGGATTGTCATAGTGAGTGAAAGTGCATTGATAAGGTCTTGTCATTACATTAGTTTCATTTTCCATGTAGGGGAGTTGTAACAATCCATGCATTCTTAGAATTCAGTCATTATCATACTTTACATATTGTAATCAGACTTTGGAAGTTTCATGATTCATTTGGCATGGTGGTCATTGCATTGTTAAGAGAGTTCTATCATTGTTGATATAGTTCTTTGTATGGTGCCAAGTTATTAAATTCTGAATATTGTTATTGGCAACCTTCTTGTAACACTTCATTTGTTTGGTACTGTTCTTACATCATTGCATTAGTGTGCAATTGTATTTGGGTATTCAATTGTATGGCAACTATTTGACATAATGTCAATGGCTGTAGTTGTGCTTATCAACATATAGGTTGCATACCAACTATTTGTGAAAATGCCTCTTGGCTGTAGGAGTACTTTTCATATTAGAACTTCATGTATTTGCGTTGAAAAAGAAATATAAAGAAGTTGCATACCATTTAGCTCTTCAAATAGTTTCTTAGCAATCATTTGCAATCATTAAAACAACATTGGTACCAAACAATCAAATCAAACAAATGAACATCAACAAACTCAGGTTGCAGGGAAAGTGTTTGACAAAATTTCTTATTACAATATTAGTGGTTTTAGTGGCCTTTATAGTAAGGGTCATTACATTTCTCCCCTTTAAGATTTCCCTTGGTTCTCCAATTTTAGTGATCTCTAAGAGTAAAGAGTGGGTGAACAACCTTCTTTCCTCTCCTCTTCTCGCTAATTAGGCTCTAGCCAAGAAATATCAGGTCGAGACACTATTAGGAAAACTCTAGAGTTTTTCTCCCTTATCCTTCCAACTCATGTCCCTCATAATGGAGTCTGACTCACCAAATAAGATAAGATACCTATCCCAAAATTCTCAAACTCTTCCATTTTCGCCACTTTGAAGATGAGATATTTTTGAGGTGTCATAATGAGTATTCTAGGCTCTTAGTGGGTTGAAAATGACTCCTAACCATTAAGGTATCAAGTGGGGTGGTCAAAACTAATCCTAATCAGCTTCTAGAAGCCTATTAGGTCCTCCTAAACTCCACTAGAAGTTTGCATCCGAAAATCAACTAATGAATAGGTCTTCCTAGATACATTTACTAGTCATTCCAACACATAAGGACATAGGTGTCAAGTGACACACATAAATTACATTAGGTGTGACTTATTTCACAAAACTTATTTAAATAAAACCATACAATTTTAATTTCATGAATTAAACACATTACAATGAGGTCTATGTCTCTTCATAGACATGACCTTAGCATCACAAAGGATATACATAGGTTAGTGTTTGAAACCCTGAATTTATTACCATGGTCAATTACCTGCACACTCAATGCACACATCAGTAGGTCTAAGAAAATCCACATATAAACATAATATAGTATGTAGTATAACACGCACCACTTACTACTGCATTCATTTACACATTGGTAAAACAATATCTACATTTTGATATATCCTAACTTGTATATCTCACACAATGCATCATAAAATAAACCATAAAGATTAACTACATAATTATCCATAGGATATCACCTAAATAGGTTCACATCAACATAATGCTTAATAACATGGTACAAAATCTTATAGATCTACAAAAATAACTTGTGTTTCAAAGTATTTAAGAGACTCAAATAGAAACAATTGAAAACATAAATAGTAAACAACTATGCTAATCTATGATGGGATGGGGTAGGCCCTACAAAATGAAGCACTTCAGTATACACCGAGCCAATGTACTGCATACCAAGTGGCAATATTAAGCGAGCTTGTATTCATCGATATATTTCTTTGTTAACTGAGTATGGATGAAAGAATTAAATGTTTAGTTTAGCCGACAGAAAATGATGACCAGGAAATTGTTAAGATTTCAAGGTTAAGGATAAAGTTTGTTATGAAATCCATGACTAAATTTTTTTTTGAAGATCTAAATGATGGAATTGAAATGTGTTACTAACACAACTGTCAAGGAAGGTTTAAGAGGCAAAATCAATGAAGGAGAATAAGTGGAAAAATCTAATGGATGATATGAAAATGGTTTATCTATCTATATAAGAGATATGAGTTTCAATGTTGAAACTATACCGAAAGAAAGAAGACTACAGAGATTTTGCGTGAATACATTTTCATGCATGCCTAATTAGACTGGTTGAAGAAGAACTGAATTGGAGAATGATATCGAGCATTAGAGAGCTATTACCGAGTGAAAGTAAGTTGAAGAAGTGAATTGAAATATTGATCAAAGGATTTGTAAGGACTTTGAATAGATCTAAACATCTACAAAATAAGTTGTATTGTAATCAAATCAACTACTATTTCAGGTTAACCATTGATACAAAAAATCTCTTAACCGAGTGGACTTAACCATCTTATATTATGCCCTATGTCATTCAATGAATGTACATTGTTATCCTATCAAACCCATAGTGAATGATTGTTGAATGATAATTGTTAGTCTTAAATCCTCTAACAAGGTCACACCTAAAAGTTTTTTTTGTAACCTTTAATAGGGTTGGCTCTTCATCGAGCTCACTTCAAAAGAGTGAAAATTATTTTGGGTTACCGGTTCTAGGTGGTTTTTCCCTTAGCAGGGTTTCCATGTTAAATCATTGTGTTATGTGTTTTTATGATGATTGTTTTATTGTCATACTTTACATACTGCATATTTGATTTGGTTGGTAATCACAGTAAGGTAATTGACTGGTAATTGGTAAAGGCACAGATAGTTTAATAGTTTATGTTACCGAGTTGCAGAATTTATTGGAATTATTTTAAGAGTTACATCTTTGCATTTGGGATTGTAGGATAACTGATCTAACTGATTCACCCCCCCTCTCATTTATTTGAATAATTTACCCCTACTTGTAAAAGCCTAGGCAAATCATTTTCCCAAGGAATTTCAAACCCAATTTCTACAAATACGACAACATTCACATTGTCATCGAGGTACTCTTCTCTAAAAACTTTCCTCAGTAGCATGAGGATTTCCACATCTTCCCTTCCAGGTCCAACAAAGATGCCAAGAAATGAAACAAAATGTCAGTGTTAACTCTATCCCTATTTTCATTCTCCAAAAATTTACATCCCAGCACTATTCTTATAGCCTCCTTGGTGAAGGCTCCCAACTCCGTAGAAACAAACGCCAGGATTGAGTCTATGACCAGGCCCAAAAAGATGTTATGATCCTCAAAGGAAGTGCATCTTATATGAATTGGAGTGTCTATTGAAAATTTAAATATGACAAACTGATCATATAAGTATTCTAATTTTTGAGAAAACTCAAAGAGAACTTGACACTCACAGACTATTTTCACAAAATCTACTTTCACAATCGTAAATTAATGAGCATAGATCATCTATTTATAAGCCCCCGATTGAAAATATTTCTTTTCCCTAAAGTTTTAATTAATTTGTTAGTCAAATGGTAACTATCCTTCAAAAATTTCCAAATATTTAATATTTAATGTAACGGTGGGTGAAATTGGAAACAGGACTTATGATAAGACATTTTCTATCTTCGGAATAATGAATGCATGTGGACATAAAAATTCTTTAATATAAAAAAACTTGAAACAATGAGAAAATTACATTAGCTATGAAATGGTGGCACGAAATGAAGCTTTACCATTGATATAATATCATTGAATGGTTAGAAAAAAATGTCAGAAACCATTTATTTAAGATCAATTAAGCCTTAAGGCATTATTCTATTGAGGTAATGAGTCTAATGATGGCAGACACATATCTATCATTGAAAATTAAAACTAAAAGGTGCCATCTAAGTAGCCACTAATTGAAAATTACATTAATTTACTTGATGTCATCTACTCATCTCCATTGGCATTAATTAATAATTTTATGAGGTCATTGGCTCACACATCCATTGGATTACAACATATCAACGACCAAAGGTGAATTTCAGGCCTATTTTTGCTCTTCATAACCTTTACAACAAACTTTGGGTGGAATCATGACACATGGTATGATTGATCATGGGTTTATTAGATGTGGATCATAGTGATGGGACCCATTGCATCTACTAGTTCAATTTCAACACCAAACTAGAACCATTAGATTAAGAGAGATGAATGGTGGAAGGTGAATTTCAGATGGAATGTGATGGGATAACTCCTTTACTAAAAAATCTCTCTGAAATTGTCACACATGTCATTATTTGAGAATGAATACTCAGGACTAGGGATTTTTTTAGTGGCGATTATTCACCAATTGGAAAATATGTACCGTTCAGTGTATAGAAATTGGCGAAAAAAAACTCAGTATACTGGTTGACCAGTTTGTCTAGATTTTATAAAAGACAAGTTTAGTGGTCGGATTGTTCGCCACTATTTTTACATAATTTCACTATGGTAGTCAGCCTCTTCACTAATTTTTCTATTGTGTATTTTAGTCTTATTCACCATGGATTAAGGAAGGGTGTATTTATCGAGGATCACCATTCACCAAAGGCCCATTGTCCCAAGTGAAAATTTTATTTTCACTAGGACCCAATTTTCCATGCATCATACACAATCGTGCCCCAAATTCCCTCCCTATTTGCCTAGTCAATTACTTGAAATTATGTGGGGTTCGTTAAATATTAGTTGTTATCATATGCAATTATCGACCCCTTCGCCAAAATTTGAAATAAGCATTTGTATATAAGGATAGTTTCAAGAGATTTAGTAGTACAAAAATTCAATTGATTCTATTTCTGAGCTCACAATTGCGATCAGTAGCGAACCAGAATGACTACGAGTCCGTAGTATCTTATTAAAGTAAAAATTTATTTCAGCCTTAATTTGTTGGAGATGTCATGGTCAAAGTTAAATAGAAAGATGACTATTGAAGATGGAGATGTCCAAGAGAGGCCAATGCAATGTAGAAATATATCTTCAAACTTTGGCGGGGGCAGACACAATGGTGTTGGCCAAAGTGAGGAAGGTACATCATCAGAGGATCCTGTACAACTTCAAGGTTCTCAACCTACATAGGAGTCTATTCCACAAATTGGGGAACCTAATAAATCTAGTGACGAAGTTGTGGAACCTGATATCTCTGATGAAGATGACCTTGAAGATGAATTTCAAGTAACTAACTAGTACCAGGCTGAATCGATCGACTTTGGTGATGATGATGGTTCAATTAATAGTAACACTAAAGGGAGAAGAAAATCAAAAGAAAAAATTGATCGTCAATCGGAGATGTCTAGGAGATTTAAATTTGATTGGGTGGAAAAGTATCCATTCATTGAACCCATGGAAAATCCTATTGTCTATGAGCCACTAGTAGAATGCAGATGTACAATTTGTAGTTGGAAGTATAAAAAGGAAAAGCAGTTGCAGCTTAAACTAGACACCATAGAGAAATATGTTGGTAAGGTTTACAAAACCTCAACTGTAGATGGAAAGGAAATAAAAGTGGTAAGATATAAAACAAAAGAGCAATGTCAACATAAAAGGAATGCTGAGGAATATTATTTGTTTCATAAATTTAAGATGAAGCCTGGTGAAGTTCAAGGTTCTATTAATGCAATTTTTGCTAAAGCAAGTGAAGTAGAAGAACACAAAAAATCTATTCAATTAAGTAATGTTTTCCATATTTTGAGCAGAGGGCATCCAATGATAGACTATCCAAAAATGAGTGGTTTATTACACTTTCTGAAAGTTCCTAACTATCCTATCACTCATTGGTCAATAAAAAGTGGATGGGAATGGGCAAGTTGTATTGTCCAGGTTGAAATAGAGGATGTACATAGAAAAATAAAAGAGTCAACCTTTATTGTATTGTCCTTAGATGAACTTACTGTTAGGAATAGTCCCAAGAGATAACTGAGAGGGGGGGGGGGGGGGGTGAATCAGTTATCTACAAGATTCAATTCTTTATCCAATTAAGTATACTTAAACATAAAGCATAAACACAATGAAAGAACACAAGAACACAACACCAATATTTTGGTTACGGGGAAACCCAAATAGGTAAAAACCCCGATGGGAATTGATACCCACTAATATTCTATACTAGTGTATAATGATCCTTGTTAGAAGATCCTTTACCCTGTTAGGAGTCTTTTACAATTGTCATTGTTAGGGGAGAGGACATACTGTTCAAGAGCTCACTGCTCAAATGGGTGAAGGCTACAACCTTCTAAATTATAGATATACACTATATCTAAATCTTGGTGAACTGTGCTTTGACCTACTGTCTAGATCAGTTCCAATGAATAGCACAAGTACTTTACTTGGTCACATAGACCTTCTTCTAATGGCTCAAACACTTCGTACACTCTACTCTGTTCTGCTCAATCAACTATGAACCACACTTCAACAATCACAAATGACTTCTTATAAATATTTTTCCTCCAAATGATATAATCAAGTCAGCCTATTAGAACCACCTTGAAATCATATTAGAGAAACCATAATAAAATCCAACAACATTATGTTGGCTCTATTATGCACGCAACACAATCTAGGACCTATCTAATAAAATGAATGTAGATGCACACTACACACTTTCGGCTCTACCAAAAAAACTGGAAATTTCTCCTCAAGCTGAATTAACTCATGCTCTCTTAAATGAACAACAATAACACTTCTCTAGGCTTAACTCCAAGGGAACATACCCTCAAGATAGGTGCAACTCAAGAACCAAAAAAATCTCTATTGGCTCTTCTGAACAAACACAGGAAACTACTACTGGAGAATAATGACTACATAAATTTAAGTTTGCATTCATCATCAGACCATGCATCCATGAACTTAACATCACTAACATGTCTTCAACATAAATCCAAGTGTGGAAGGCTCCATGATAACTGTACGGACAACCATACATAGAACACTACCTGTTACTCTATCAGGAACACTGCTAACACCAACTGCTATATAACTATATGTACTAACAGTTAACCTCTACACCCATGATATCATGCTGATATCATTTCCATGCTACATATACGCATTCTACTTTCCATATGTTGTCATCAATGACAAACATATAGTTAGTACTGACCTGCTGGCAAATCTCCAAGAGTTACGACAATAGATAATATATCATGGGTATGCATGCATGTTTATATTATAGAGAATAATGTCTGCCAACCACATCTACTAACTGTTGCAAAATTTAGGGACAATGTGACATCAAAAACTTTATTTCAATTAGTAAAGAGCTATTAATAAATATGGAGCTATTGATGAATTGAAAATAGAAAAGAAGTTGATCTGTGTTGGAGCGAATGGAGCTTCAGTAATGCAAGGTCAAAGGAATGGTATTTTCACAAAGATGCAAGTTTCTTGTTCACCATATGTTGTTGGCATTCATTGTATGGCCCACAAGATGAATCTTTCTTTTAGAGTTGTGAAGAAGTTTCCTTTAGTAAACAAGGTTGAAGACTTAGTAAGAGAGTTGTACTCATATTTTGTTAAATTCCTAAACATTTTAGGGAATTTCAACACTTTTCTGATGGAATTACCAATGGAAACAAGCTTCTTAAAGATGTTGATACTAGATGGATCTCTTTTGATGGACCAGTGCATTGATTTTTTTTTCAAATATCAATCTTTGATTGGACTGATGTATGAAAATTGAGACAATGCATAAAATCGGAGATGTGGCAACCTGCTTCAGAGGTTAAGCAATATAGAGACACTTTTGAATTTAGCATCTCTTCTTCCCATGCTAGAAGAAATGATGTTCATTATGGAAAAATCCCAGCCAAGAGCCATGTATATTGTAGAATATGCTTACTTGCATAAAATGTCATGCCAAGCCCTCAATAATCTCTATCAAAATGACCCAAATTTATCCAATGAAAGATTTAATCACTTGTGGAAACTAACAGATTTGGACAATCCTGATAATTTTTTAAAGATCATTAAAAATGGAAATTTATGTGTTTTTGTAAGGGGATTTTAGATACCAATGTACTACAGTGCCCTAAAGAAGTGAGCTACAAGAGTTACAAGGAAAGAGTTTACCAAGATCATCGAGTCTATAGAAGCTAATGCAAGGGACATATCCTTTAAAGTTTCCTCTGAAATAAGATCCCGATTCCCATATGAACAACTTCTTGAGGCCATGGGAATTGTGTTTCCTCAATATTGGTGCTTAAACTCTAAGGAAGATTATCGTAATAGGTTGTTGACTTTGATAAAGGAATTCTGTAAATTTGTAGGATTCAATGGAGTGACTATCAATGGGATTTTAGATGAGGGTCTTCTTAGACAACAATTATGTTAGAAATTAAAGTCCACCAAGATAACTAAGAGGGGGGGGGGTGAATTAGTTATCAGATAATTATAACCTTTATCAACTTTAATAGATTTTAACCATATAAGTAGTGTAACTAACAACCATGGAAAGATATTCATGCACAATAACACAATGACACAAGATATGTTGACTAGGGAACTTCTTGATCAAAGAGTAAACCCCGGTGGGAATGATGCCCATAAAAGATGCACTAATATGAATATTCATTGTGAAATTATGAAGTCTATTAGTAGTCTTATGAAATACATTCAGTACATATGAATCCCTATTAGGAGATTTTGAATCCATGCTAAAAGATTCTAACTCTGTTAGGAGTTATGCAAGATAGAAGGACCCACTGCCCAAACAACTTCAATGGAAAGATCACTGAACACACTGTCCAACTGATCTCTAGGTTATTCAATAGAATAATATCAAAATATTACTGATCTCAATAATATGTTACCTCTCCTCTAACTATGCCAAACCGCACTCACTACTACACCAGATCTCAATTTCAGATCTTTGTACCTCGCATATCCTCTTTCCACAAATTCTCTTTCACAATTTCATTTGCTCTTACATTACTACACATTCTATCATATTACATCAAGGAAAAAATTCCTTCCTTTATACCACACTCAAGTAATTACAAATGAGTCGGCATACAAATTACAAAATAAAAGTTTCCACACGCTACAAAAAAATTACAAAAAATTATCGTCTTCCAATTAGAATAACTCTTCACTCATGTGAACTTGATGTTTGCATTGTCATCCACGTCACTATCAACATGTCTTCAAATTCTCTCTAACTATGCATAACCAGATTCCATCCCGATTAGGAGATATCATCTGATTACCACAAACCGCTACTCAGGAACACTACCTGAATACTGCTTCCACTGAAATGCTCATAACTTCCATGAATAAATGAATTACTTTCTGTGCTCTTAACCCTAAACATATAACACTTCATAGAATAAGTCCTTAACATCGCATAGCTTGATCTATAATATCCCATGTGCACTAACCCAAACACTATCTGCTCCTCTGCTAATCTTCAGTAGATCACTATGTTGACATCAATGACAATCACAGTCATGAATGCAACAAAAACTACTACATAATGGCTGCTAATACTCCCATAGGATATATTCAAAATTCATTCCTAACAATATCCCCCATTGGCATTGATGACAACATAGATGAAAAACATCCAATGTTCCATAAATCCAAAACTGCTGCTCTAAAAAATACTTCAAGTCCTTTTCATAAATCAAATTTTGCTTCATTTTCCTATTCAGTTCTCTCCAACATATGGTAAAAATGGTTTTTCATGTACACTTCTCCCCTGTTGACATCAATGACAAAAAATTCATCATTATGTCAACAACAACTCTAATGTCAAAAGACACTGTTCAGAAAATACATTCACTAGAGTCCTCATGACTCAGCTTAGATACATATACTCCCCCATAGAGGAAGTACCAACATCTAGTCCAAAAGAAAAATAGGGCTCATATACCACTGGACAGATGCCACAATCTGCATCACTTCTCAAAAGTAGGCTGGGGCATAACCCCAAGCATACCTCCCAAATACTCAAATGTATCCTTAGGAAAAGGTTTCATAAATATGTCTACAATATGCTCCTTTTTGCTTATGCATTCAAGTCTGACTTCTTTCTCAACAACTTTCTCTCTTACTACATGATACTTTATCTCTATATGCTTTCTCTTAGAATGTAATATAGGATTCTTAGACATACTAACTATACTAGTGTTGTCACAATGTATAAAAATAGGTTCAACAAATTTTACTCCAATATCCTTCAACATTTGCTTCATCCAAATTATCTGGTTACAATTTTTTGTTGCTACTACATACTTTTCTTCTGTTGTGCTTTGTGAAATACAATTCTACTTCTTGCTTAGCCAAGAAACCAATCTTCCTCCAAGGAAAAATGCTCCACCACTGGTGCTCTTTTTATCATCAACACTACCTCCCCAATCAGCATCTGTATATGCACATAGGGTAAAATCATCATATTTTTCATACCACAATCCATACTTAATTATGCCTCTTAAATATCTTAGTATCCTCTTTACTGCTGCATAATGTGATTCTCTAGGTTCATCTTGAAATCTTGCTACAATTCCAACTGAATGTGCTATACCAGGTCTTGTATGTGTCAAGTATTGCAATCCTCCAATCATAGATCTGTATTTCTTTTGTTCCACTGCAAGAGTCTCATCTGTGCTAGATAACTTATGTCCAGTTACCATAGGTGTTCCAACTGGTTTACAGTTCTCCATTCCAAATATATTTAAGAAATCATTCAAGTACTTTGTCTGACTTACAAAGATACCATCACTATTTTGTGTTATCTGCAATCCCAAAAGATATTTCATTTCACTAGTCATACTCATTTCAAATTTAGTCTTCATTTCATCTACAAATTTATCGTTGTCTTTATCTTCTCCTCCAAAAATGATATCATCAACAAAAATAACTACAACCAACAAACCATTTTCAATTTCTTTTGTGTACAGGTTGCTATCAGCTGTTCCTTTTGTAAATCCTAATTTTATCAAATACTTGTCCAATCTTGCATACCAAGTTCTAGGTGCTTGCTTTAGTCCATATAAAGCTTTCTTCAATTTACATACCATGTCTCCTTCTTGAGTTAATGGAAAACCTTTAGACTAATCAATGTAGACTTCTTCTTCCAACTTTCCATTCAAAAATGCTAACTTCACATCCTTCTGATATACTTTGAACTTCTTTAAAGCTGCATAAGCCAAAAACATTCTTACTGCTTCAATTCTTGCTACTAGTGCAAAAGTTTCTTCATAGTCAATTCCTTCTTGTTGTGAGTATCCTTTACATACCAATCTTTCTTTGTTCCTTACTACTTCTCCTTGTTCATTCATCTTGTTTTTGAATACCCATTTTGTTCCTATTACATTCTTATCTTTAGGTCTAGGGACAAATTCCCATGTCTTGTTCTTTTAAATCTAATCTAGTTCTTCTTTCATAGGTTTAATCCAATGTTCATATTCACAAGCTTCACTAGTAGATTTAGGTTCAATTTGAGAAATCAAACATAACTATTCTTGTACCTTATTTCAAGTTTGAACTCCTCTATCTATGCTTCCAATAATATGCTCAACAGGATGATTCCTTGATAAATTCCTATTAGATGTCACTATCTAAGATCTCACTTCAGGTGTCAGTTCTTCAATTACCTCACTATGGTTTTCATTCAACAAATGACTATCAGCTTCATAGAATAATTTAGTAGTCTCAATGTTAGATCTAGGATGCGTTCCTTCATCTGATTCATAATCAAGCATTCTTTCCTAAATTTTGAACTTTTTATCAACTTTAACATTTGTGCTCTCAACAATAGTCTTAGTTCTCTTATTGTAACATCTATAAGCTTTTATTTTCAAAGAATATCCAAGAAGTATACCTTCATCACTTCAAGGATCAAACTTTCCAATGTCATCATCTCTCTTTATATAACATTTTCTTCCAAAAATTCTAAAATACTTAATTGAGGGTGCATGTCTAAACCATAGTTCATAGGGTGTCTTTTTTTTGTCTGCTCTAATTTGTACTTTGTTCATTGTATACACTACTGTGTTCATTGGTTCTCTCCAGAATATCTTTGCTAAGTCATTCTCAAATAACATAGCTCTTGTTGCTTCACTCATTGATATGTTTCTTCTTCCTGCAATACCATTTTGTTCAGGTGTCCTAGGGGCTGAAAATTGTCTCTTAATACCATTCACTTCAAAAAAGGTGTTAAATTATCTAGAAGTAAATTGTCCAACTCTATATGATCTCAAACATTTATTCTTCATTCCAGATTCATTCTCAACTTTATTCTTAATGACCTTAAATTTATCAAATACTTCAAATTTTTCTATAAGAAATGCAATCCACATCATTCTTGCAAAATCATCAACAAGAATCATAAAATACCTTTCTCCATATAATCCTTTAGTCCTTGTAGGACTGCTCAAGTCTGTATGAACAATCTCCGACTTCTCTTTTGATGTAAACTTCTTACTAGGAAATGTGATTCTCTTCTATTTAGCCATCACACATTCTATGTACATCATGTTAGTAGGCTTCATAATTCTAGGCAAATCTCTTACCACAAGTGTAGTACTCACTTTCACAATGTTATCAAAATTTATATGACAAAATCTTCTTTTCCATAACCAACTATCATCAATCTTAGTAATCAAGCATGGTATCTTAGTAGGATTCAACTAAAATACATTACCTCTGGTTCTAGATCCTGTACCAATCAAATTTCCATCTTTGTCTTTTGTCACACAAGTTTTCTCAATAAACCAAACTTGATATCCCTTATCAACTAACTATCCAACACTCAAAAGATTATGTTTCAAACCATCCACAAAGTAAACATCATCAATATTATTCTTTCCATCAATAGTAATAGATCCTATACCTTTAATCAAACAAGGTGCATTGTTTCCAACTCAAACAACTCCTCCATCATAATTGTTAAACTTTATGAACTTTTTCATGTCTCTAGTCATATGATGTGAACAACCACTATCTATAATCTAATCAAATTTCTTTTCAACTTGAGAAACTAGAGATTTTTCTTCCTTAACCTCTGTTTTAGAATTTTCTTCTTTAATTGCTACAAATCCTATATCATCATTATTCTCAGTATCACTTTCACTTAAGGTTCTCTCTATACTAGCTTCAAGTTCTTCATCATTAGAATAATTGTTGAAAATTTGGCTGAAGTGAGTACATAGATGTTGTCATTATGGCAACATATGATCCACATGAAGATCACACAGGTCAGAGAGCAAGTATAGCAGAGCGCATTGCAAATTTGTCTAAGTGTAAGACAGTGTTTTCACCAGTGCACCAAGATAGAGTTTTTGTTTGTGACATTGAATGGAGTAAGTTTAGTGCTTGCACACTTGAAAATAGAATCTATGATGACTAATGATGACCCATCTCAGAGTGCAAGTTAGTACAACATGTACAAAATTAGTTATGATAGTTTTACCAAAGACAGTGTTAAGCCGACGGGACAGAATATGAAGGCAGAATTGGTAAAGAGTTAAGGGATTATTTTGTTTATCAAAATAATGACTTAAAAATATAAAGGGATGACATCCTAGATGTTAACTCTTGGATAAAGATATATGGAAGCTGACCATGTAAAGTTATTATCCTTAATAACTTGTATATATGTAATATGTAGTTGTAAGAAGAAAAAAAGAGATATGTGGTAATATTGTAATGATATGATGCGAATGTAAGAGCAGAAAAAAGATATTGATGCAAGTAGCATAAGGTTATATACCTTAATCCATTTTTTTAATAAGTATACATTGTACATTACTTGTTTGGGCAGTGGGCCCATCTGGTAATCAGATTTTATATTGACAACTCCTAACAGGGTTGAGGCTTCTAACAAGGCCTATAGTCCCTTAATCAGGACTGATACACTATATGGTTGTAATAAACTCCTAACAGGGTCAACATCCTTAACAAGATAATTTTGATTAGTGGATCTTTATGGGTACCATCCCCACCGGGGTTTTCCCTTGGCTAGGGTTTCCTCAAGAACATATCATGTGTTATAAGTTCTTTATTTCTATTGCTATGCATGTTGTTTAGCTTCTTATGTTATGCATGTATAAATATAATCTGTTATATCCATAATTGGTCAAAAGATAAAGTTTGTAGAATACTGATTCAGCCCCCCCCCCCCCACTCTCAGTATTCCCTATTTCTAACAATTGGTATCAGAGCTTAGTTACTCAGAGAAGAATCATTCAAGGAAAGCCTAGCAGCTGGAGTAAGATCTCTCTGGATATGGATCAACTATAGAAAAATCTTGAAGAAGCTCTTGAACAAATTGATATGCTTACTGATGAAAGAAACATTTTGAAAAGGAAATATGATGATGCAAAGAACCTTATTGAGAAACTGAAAAACAAGGTAGAAGATTTGAAATCTGAAAAGGAATTTGAAATTCTTATTGAAGATTGTGATGACAATTTAGAAAAAGAAAATTTGATCCTTAAGCATGAACTAAAGATAGCAAATCTAAAGATTAGTTTGAAAGATGAAAATGACAAAAATGAAGCAAATCTGAGATCTGAGAATGAAAGGTTGAAGATTGAGGATGAAGAATTAAAATCTAAACTTGGCAAAGTAACATCTAAATTTGAGAAAGTAAATTTGCAGCATGCAGAACTTGAGAAATACAATAAGATTGTGAAAGGTGAATTGACTCAATCCAAACAACAACTTGAAAGGCTATATTCAAATAGTGAGAAGATCGATGAACAAGTATCTTATGGAAAACCATCCTATGATAAGACTAGACTTGGATTTAATATATTCAGAACAAATGATGAAAGCAAGGAACCAGATCTGAAAGAATCTGAAAGCATAGATAAGAAGAAGTCAGATGAGATCAACAAATCTGATGACACACCTAAAGGAGAAGAACCACCTAAAGAAGAAGAACCACCGAACCAAGAAGAATCACCCAAAGGTATGCAAAGAGAATTAAAAGGTAGATGTTTTGGTTGTAATACTATTGGTCACATGAAGAGAGATTACATAGGTAAACAATTTAAACCTCTTAATGGTTATTGTTATAATTGTCATGGTTTTGGACATAGAGCTATTGAATGTAGAAGACCTAAAGTTATTGAGAATAATTATGGTAGTAGAATGTTTAGGAATACTAACAATGCAGATAAGAGACCTACTGAAGATATGAATAGAAGAAATGAAGTAGTATGTTATAGATGCAACAAGATTGGACACATTGCTAGAAACTGCAGATCATAAATCAATCAACAAGGACGAAGATATGGGAAAAATGGAATTGTTTGTTAGATATGTAACAAGATTGGACATATAGCAAGGTTTTGCTGAATGAACAATGGAGTTTTTCATCCTAACCTAACCCTAGAAACCATGCAAGAAGAAATGGAGATGTAGTTAACAGATAGAAAGGTTGTTGTAGTAATGCAGATGAAGTGAAGTTTGTTAAAGGCACAGATCAAGGAAACATATTCAACATTGAAGGTAATCAGAAAGGTGAAGTATCAAGTGGTAAGAATGAATCCTTACCTGACCTATCTGTAAGCACTTAATTTATGAAAATTGTAGTAGATTAGGAACTTAGAATTAGTGTAGAAGTATATTTTTGATGAATTAAGTCTTGTGCAATTAATGTAAGATAGTTTATGATGTACTAATTCTATGATTAAGAGCGCAAAAGAAAATATTATGTTTTGTGAGATCGCAAGAAGTTTTAAGTTTTGCAGGATAACAGAAACAACTTTTTGGAAAGAAGCGGCAAAAGAATTGAATGCGATGTCAGATCTAAGTAAGATTGAAGTAATAAAAGGTTATGATCGATGTTATTTGATTATCAAAGAAAATTGAAGTGTTTAGGAGAGAAAAGAACAGAGATTGGAAGCATTTTGCAGTGATTTGGTGAAAGATTTGACCGTCGAATCTACGAAAGCCCTAAAATCGTGAACTTGAGGTATTTATCTTGATAGATCTTTGAATCAGTATAAGGAATTTAAAGTAGTCATGGATGTATCCTTAATTCACAATATTAGAGATAAGAATACACCTAGAATGAAGAGGGAACCAGTAGAACCCTTGGAAGAAGATGATCCTAGGTTAGCATTATCATCCGTACCAGACAGAGTTTTGCATTTAGAAAATGTGAGAAGTTATCTTGGATGCAAGTTAGAAACTATCAATGATAGTGATTTTACCAATGAACATCAGAAGATTTACAATCATGATATGTCATTGAAACAAGGATATGAACATTTGAAAGATAATGAGATTGTTCAGTATGCTTTGAAGTATGAGTTTGACAATGAAGAATGCACTAAGATTATTTTGAGCAGAATTCACAATGGGAAGTTTTGGCTAGAGGATAGAGTGATGGACATTACAGCTGACTTGATTCATGAAGTCATATGTTTATCTAAAGTTGGTGCTATTCCTTTAAATGAGAAAACTATGAGAAAAATAGTCATAGACAACACAGGTTCATCCTACAATGGCAAAGGAATCATGATTAGCAAGATCAAACAACATGATGTTAGATATTTATGCAAGTACCTAACAACTACATTTTGTGCAAATTCTAGAGAAAATGATATGGCAACTGGAATGGTGCATATTGTCTATTTAATATGTGTTGACAATGTACCAGTTGATATGTGTGAAATTCTGAGAATTCAATTGTTTGAAAACTTGGAGAAGATTAAGAAATCTAAGTATGTACAATTTAGATTTTCATCCTTAATCACATACATGTTTTTCCACTCATTGAGAAGATTTCCATACACCATTGAAAATGATTGGCATGATGGATAAACTGCTATGGAAAGGATAAATATAGTATATTTGAGACATGTTATTGACAAAGTAAATGAGAGTGCTATGTTAGTAATGAAGACATTTCAGAACATGGTAACTAGCAGATCAAGAATTCCATAGTCACTTGTGAAGAAGTATAAAAATGATATATGTTTTATGGTTGACACTGACTTTACCTATATTGAAGTAGTGGAACCTAGAATTGAGTTCATAGACCCTCTTGGCTATGAGTTATCTGAGGCTGAAACAAAAGAATATGTTGGCAGATTACTTAAAAGTAAATTGGACACTCAGTGAAGCAGATTTGGAACTTTTGAAGAGAACTTGAACTCAAAAAAAGCTATAATTGAAGAGAAGCAATCTAAGAAGAGAGTTGACAACAATATCAGGAGAATACTAAAAGATTTAGGAATGTTAGAATAATAATTCTTAATAGCAAAATAGACAGCAGCAGCAATCAGGGATATTGGATAGAAAGAAGTCTTGATTGTATCACCCTTGTCATCCAGTGTAGTACAACAAGAACCTACACAATTCAAGGTGAAAGTAGAGGAACTAGAAAAGGAACAAGTAACAACTAGATCCATTTCCTCCATAGCTAGCAAGAGAATGAAAGAAATTTCTACTGGACTAGGAAAGAGATAGAAGACTTTAGTTCAACCAGTACCAAGAGTAATTGTAGAAGTAAAAGATGATGACACTACTTTGGTTAAGGAGAAAGCTTGGAAACCTAAAGTTGAAAAGCTTAATGAGTAGATTATTGAAAATGGAGACTTTACCAAGATGAACAAGTACTATAAACTTTATGGTTATTCAAACAGACTTAATTTGGAGAATGCTATTGTAAAGCATATGATTTTGGCAGACAAGAAATTTGATTCTATTTGTATACACTTAAAAATGGCCATATTAATTAATTAAATATTTATTATTTAATTGATATTGACTTGATAAATTAATTAAATATTTATTATTTAATTAATTATTATTCCTCTATTTGTTAAATAAATTATTCAATTTATTTAGTAAATTCACTATAGTCTATTCCTCTATCCTAAGTCTTCAGAATTAGTCTTATTAAAGTGATTTAATTAAATACACAATCACCTAAATATGACTAAGTCCCCTAGTCCACCTCACCTACCTAGTCACCTGACACAGCACTTTGGCTAAAATAAATAATTATTATTAATTATTTATTAGTAATTATCCTCACCCCCACATGTCTTATTCTTAAGGGCTATGTGGCCTCATAGGACTTAGTCTCATGACCACATGTCCTCTCAACAACCAAGTCAAGAGACATTCCCTATTTCTAAGGGGCTTCTCAAAGCCACCTCTAAGGGTCAAAGGTGACTCATAGGACACTTGTGCAAAGAGTCCTCATGAGGAAAAGGTCTCTCCCTCTTTCTCTCTTTGGTCTTTGTGAGACACTTGACATGTGTCTTTCCCTTCCACCTTCTTCTCCTCCATGTCAATGTGAGAGGAAAATCATCCCTATTCTTCCTCTCACATTCCAACTACATCCCTCTTTCTCTCAACTCCTTCAACCAAGTCAATCCTAGCCCTATGATCTTCCACCTTTCATCCTCAACCGTAGGATTGTGCCACCTAGGCCTAGATCCTCCAAAACTCTATAAAAGGAGCCTCATTTCCCCTTTGTGAGCTAATAGGTATTTTGTAATAGGCATTCAAGAAATCAAGCAATCAAGCATCCAAGCATCCAAGCATTCTAAGAGCAATCAATCTATATTATCATCATTTCATTTTCATTCCATCCATTAGATTGCATAAGGTATTGTGCACTCATTTCATAAAATCTCCACACTTTGGTAGCATCTTGGGAGAAGGCTTCACTTGGAAATCTGAGAGCTCAACCTCTTCAAGAAATTAAGGCTAGGAGGATAATGGAGACAAGCTGCATGGTAGGTGAAGGTAATTAATTTAGTTTCATCATTTTATACTTACTTTGTATTCTTCATTGTGTTTCATTAGATTGATTTATTTCCTTTAAATAGTTAATTTATCATCTCTAGTTATTAGACATCTAATTTTCATACACTATTCAAGGTCAAATACCTAATGAGTTGTATACCAAACTGCTAAATAGAAAGCAGAGAGCAATTGAAGAAGACACTAATATCAGAAAGAATCTTGTGAAGAAGCTTTGTGATGTGAGAGATGATGAACACTTGGAGAAAATATTGAAGGCGTTAAGCACCCATTTGAGAACCAAAAGGAGAACCAATTTGATTATGGGAGGCAGATATGAAGATGTTAATTTAGATACAAAGTAGGCAATAATCAAGGTCATGGCAGAAAATGTTGGAGAGCCATCGGTTGTAGTAGAGAAAGTAGTTGAAGCTGAACAAGAGGATATTCCTTCTCCTTTAGCTATTAACATTGAAGATGAAACTATGAATATAGAAGGTACTAAGGTCACCTTGGATACTAATGACAATGTATTCAAGAACTTAGCAAACATTGTTGACAATTCAGCTCTTGATGAACTGGATAGAACTAAAGAAGCAGAGCAGACTCAATCTATCAGTGAAGAACCTAAGGAGACTAAGATTCAAGCACCCAGTCCTACCACAGAAGACATCAGTCTTACTCCTGAGACTAGAAAGAAGAAAGAAATTAGATCTTTAGTTGAAGATTTAGGAAAGGAAGTTGATGATGATGATCAGCTAGAACTGATCACTTCTTTGAATAAAATCATTGGCAAGAACAAGAAAGTGAAGAATCTTGAAGGGAATCTAAAGGACCTTATGGAGAAGTTACAAAGCATTGTAACTACACAAATCATAGAGGCAGACCCTTTGGAGAAAGCTAAGAAGGTAATGAGAACTTTTGAGAATGAATTCACTAACCTATCTAATATTGCAAAAGTGAGAGCTCAAGTAGCTTATGAAGCTGAAATGCTTTTGAATATTAGTAAGAATATCAGAAATGATATTAGCAATCTTGATATTTGTATCAAGAACTTGAGGAAACATTTGGAGATAGGAAAATCATTGTACATACAATGTGCAAAATTAGAGATTTTGACAGTAGAAGTGGAATAGAAGATCAAGTTGAAGGAAGCTGAGATTCAAAATGAATGTAACCTTATTTCTAGACCTAATGTGAAGGTATGTGATGCTGAAAAGAAAGTTTGGAAGCTTTATGACAAAATAAGAATATTTCAAGATGAGAGGAACAAAAAAATGAGGAGACTCACTCTTTTGAGAGAACACATCACTATGAAGTTGAGTATCATTGAAGAGCAATTAGAAGAATGTCTTATAGCTAAGACATCCTTTCAAAAATTTAAATTTGACAACCTCCAAGCTTGTCAAATAGCAGCTTATGGACTGAGCACATTACTCAATGTGGTAGATTCTATCAAGAATTCATTAGAAAAGGAGATAGAAGCTATGAAAGCTGATTTTGCAAATTGTGTTGCAAGCCTACCAGCTTTGCAATAAGAAAATGAAGGTATAATTTTTTTGGGATACAATTTTGTAATCCTCTCTACCTTATTTTGTCATTGTTGTCAAAGGGGGAGAGATATTAGAGTAGAAAATTGATATATTTGATAAGGATTGATACTCTTAGGGGGAGCATTGTATTAGAGTTTATATTTTGAGGAGTTATAAGGATAGTATGCATATTCTATACTATAGCCACAATTTTGATACAATTTTGAGATTTTGACTTGTACACTTAGCCAATTTTCTCATATGTTGCCACCAATGACAAAGGGGGAGATTGTTGGCAATTTGGCTGAAGTGAGTACATAGATGTTTTCATTATGGAAACATATGATCCACATGAAGATCACATAGGTCAGAGAGCAAGTATAGCAGAGTGCATTGCAAATTTGTCTAAGTGTAAGACAATGTTTTCACCAGTGCACCAGGATACAATTTTTGTTTGCGATGTTGACTGGAGTAAGTTCAGTGCTTGTGAACTTGAACATAGACTCTATGATGACTAATGATGACCCATCTTAGAGTGCAAGTCAGTACAACATGTACAGAATTAGTTATGATAGTTTTACCAAACACAGTGTTAAGCCGACAGGACAAAATATGAAGGTAGAATTGGTAAAGAGTTAAGGGATTATTTTTTTTATCAAAATAATGACTTAAAAATATAAAGGGATGACATCCTAGATGTTAACTCTTGGATGAAGATATATGGAATCCGACCATGTAAAGTTATTATCCTTAATAGCTTGTATATATGTAATATGTAATTTTAAGAAGAAAAAAAGAGATATGTGGTAATATTGTAAAGATATGATGCGAATGTAAGAGTAGCAAAAATATATTGATGCAAGCAGCATAACATTATATACCTTAATCCATTTTTGTAATAAGTATACATTGTACATTACTTGTTTGGGCAGTGGGCTCATCTGGTAATCAGATTTTGTATTGACAACTCCTAACAGGGTTGAGGCTTCTAACAAGGCCTATAGTCCCTTAATCAGGACTGATACACTATATGCTTTTAATAGACTCCTAACAGGGTCAACATCCTTAACAAGATACTTTTGATTAGTGGATCTTTGTGGGTACCATCCCCATCGGGGTTTTCCCTTGGCTAGGGTTTCCTCAAGAACATATCATGTGTTATGAGTTCTTTATTTCTATTGCTATGCATGTTGTTTAGCTTCTTATGTTATGCATGTATAAAGATAAGCTATTATATCCATAATTGGGAAAAAGATAAAGTTTATAGAATACTGATTCACCCCCCCTCCCCTCTCTCAGTATTCCCTATTTCTAACAATAATAACATTCCTTAGATCTTCTAGGCTTAAAATTGTTTCTGTACTTCTTAAATCTCTGAGGACATTTAGATGCAAAATGACCATATTCTTGACATGTCCAACATTTAAAGATTTTCTTACCATTTGGTTCTCTCTTCACAAGCAAGGTAATACCTTCTTCAATCTTCCTATCTTCTTCATTTCTAGATCTGTTGCTGCCAGCATAATCTCCGCTCACACTGATGCTTCTTGACAAAGTAGGGGCAAACACTAAGAGAACTAAATGCTTTCTCTATTCTAGGTAAGTCTCCTAATAACCTCAGGTTCATTTTTGTTGCTTCCAATCTTCCAAAAAGAGTCTCTCTTGTAATTTTTTTAGTACAAGGTATAACTTGTTCAATCATCTGTATTGTCTACTTAAATACATGAGTCAATGTCCTTAGAATTTTTCATATCACTTCATTCTCTATCTTTGTTCCTCCACAAGATTTTATACTTGCAAAAATCTCTGACATTCTACCAATGTAGCTTCTAACAAATTCATCTTCCATCATTCTTATATCTTCAAATGCACATATCCAACTATGTAATCTGACTTTCTTTGCATTATCATCACCTTCAAAACTAGACTATAAAGCTAGCCAAATTTCATGAGATGTTTTCAAATATTTTACCTGACTGTACTCATTCTCCAGAAGGGCTGACAAAAGTGCTTCTCTGGCAAGTATGTTACACATGAATAGATCTCTTTCATCAATAGTACATGTTTCAATATTATCCTCATTAATGACAGTCTTCTCATTCTCAGTAACCAACCAATAACCTGGTCCTAAACATAGTAGATATGTCTTCATCTTTTCTTTCCAGCTATCAAAATTCACTCCATCAAACTTAGGGCTTTCTTTCCTAAAATTTGACATGGATCTCCTTAAGCTGTTAAAATTTTCTTTCAAGGACCTACTGCTCTGATACCAATTTTTAGAAAATAAATTCCACCAAGATAACTGAGAGGGGGGGGGGGGTGGGTGAATCAGTTATTAGATAATTATAACCGTTATCAACTTTAATAGATTTTAACCATATAAGCAGTGTAACCAACAACCATAGAAAGATATTCATGCACAATAACACAATCACACAAGATATGTTGACTAGGGAACCTCTTGATCAAAGAGTAAACCCCAGTGGGAATGATGCCCACAAAAGATGCACTAATATGAATATTCCTTGTGAAAGGATGGACTTTGTTAGGAGTCTTATGAAATACATTTAGTACATATGAATCCCTGTTAGGAGATTTTGAATCCCTGCTAAAAGATTCTAACTCTGTTAGGAGTTATGGAAGACAAAAGGACCCACTACCCAAACAACTTCAATGGAAAGATCACTAAACACACTATCCAACTGATCTCTTGATTATTCAATAGAATAATATCAAAACATTATGGATCTCAACAATATGTTACCTCTCCTTTGACTGTGGAAAACTACACTCATTGCTACACTAGATCTCAATTTCAGATCTTTGTACCTCGCATATCATCTTTCCACAAATTCACTTTCACAATTTCATTCACTCTTACATTACTACACATTCTCTCATATTACATCAAGAAAAACATACCTTCCTTTATACCACACTCAATTAATTACAAATTAGTTAGCATACAAATTACAAAAATAAAAGTTTCCACACGCTACATAAAAATTACACAAAACTGTCGGCTTCCAATTAGATAACTCTTCACTCATGAGACCTAGAAGTTTACGTTGTCATCCAAATCACTATCAACATGTCTTAAAATTCTCTCTAACTTCTCATAACAAAATTCCATCCCGATTAGGAGATATCATCCGATTACCACAAACCGCTACTCAGGAACGCTGCCTGAATACTACTTCCACTAAAATGCTCATAACATGCATGAATAAATGAATTACTATCTACACTCTTAACCATGAACATATAACACTTCATAGAATAAGTCCTTAACATCACATAGCTTGATCTCTAATATCCCACGTGCGCTAACCCAAACACTATCTACTCCTCTACTAATCTTTAGTAGATCACTATGTTGACATCAATGACAATCATAGTCATGAATGCAACAACAACTACTATAGAATGGATGATAATACTCTTATAGGATATATTCAACATTCATTCCTAAAAAATTAGGCACTTTTGTAAGGACTATGAAGCATCAATATCAATTAATCCATAGCCCACATGAAGAGGGCTCGACAACAAGGCTTTGGACATAACTGAAATAGAGCACCTTGTTGCATGAAGAAATTTTGGAGTTCTTCAAGCTTGCTGATCTATGTCAAACCATGATATTGGGTTCAGTGGAGGATGAGAGAGTTTTAAGTGGTTTCGGCTTCCTAAAATCAAAGCTAAGAAACAAACTAGACAATCATTTGGAAACATGCTTGAGGATCTACACATCTAGGTATGATGTCAATACTTTTCCTTACAAAAAAGAAATGGAAATCTAGAAGAAAAGATGCAAAAGAAGAGGGTTGGGCAACACCATTAAACAATCTGCAACTCTGAGTGGGACAACTACATGTGGTGATGGGAGTCATAGAAGCATAGGTCAAAGTGAAGAAGAAACAAACAAAAATGAAGAGAATAATGAAGGAACTCGAATACCATAATTAGATGATGATGATGATGCAAAGATGAATTGGAAAAGTTAGGAAATTTATGCTAAATTAGCAATAGCAATCAATAGGTATTTTTTAAACTTATTAACTACTATATCCTATCATTCAACGTTCAGTTTAGAAAAGCAAGAATGTATTATGTTTCATCATTAAAATTTGAGAACAAAGAGTATTATTATTGTAGTTTGTATCATATCATCAATGATCATTCAAAATTGAATTTGAAATTCTTGAATGAAATTTTGTATTCCAATAGCATGTAACAGAATAAATCAACTAAGAATAACTAAATAAAATAGAGTAACTCAACACACATTAAATTGGAAAACATGAGAATTAGATAGAGGACAATTTGCTTTGTATTCATTTGCAATATATTACAATTTATAGTAGTTCAAAATTTAGAGCAATCTTTGTAGGCCAGTCCAAACATCCTCTAATGGTAGAACAATTTTGTTCATAGTATAGTCACACTCCTGCAACTTTGTTAGTAATTTATATTTGGAAGTGTGACTTGACAACACTGTTGCTTCTAAAACTCCATTCAAAGTTCTCACTAGTTTTATGAAATCCATGAATGTATTAGGAGATATGTCTCTAGGAAGAAAGCGTAAATCAGTATTTATTTTGTCCTAGAACCTTATTTTGTAAGTTTCTCTTCCAATGAACTTATTTCCATCAAATCCCTTAGGCAAACCAAGACTTTCCAAATTCACTTTCCTTTGTTCCATCTTTTTGATCTTCTTCTTAGCTTTGTCATCTGATTCATGTGCTTCCTGTAGCATCTCACATTTTTGAATGATACTTGATCCCTTTACTAAGGCATCAAGGTGGGTGCCAATTCCCTTATTTGATAGATCACTATCACTCTTACTGTAGAGTTGTTGCATAATATCTTTTTCTTTCTTTTCTTTCTTGACAACACCTATGTTCCGTTCAATGTTCTTATGGAGCTTCAAATAACATACTCTCATACTTTTAAGCATTTCAAACCACTCACACAAGCTATGAGATATCCCCAATATTTGGCCCCAAATGTATTCTTTTGTAATTTTCACTAAATTATTACTAGTATTTTTTAAAGTTTGAATTGTATTATTGGCGTTATTTAATTTTGATTAATGGAAAAAACATGTTTTGAAGGGACCCAAAACCCTTTACAAAAGATTTGAAGGAAAGATCAGAAAATTAAAAAAGAGGCACAAACCAATGGATTGCCCAAAAAGGGACTACAAAGTAAGAGACAAAAGGGACATAACACCAATCAAAAAGACATTAGACAACACAAAAACTAGCAAAGAATCCCGCCTAAGCATCCACATACATAATCTATGCTTTATCATCCAGAGTCTTCTCCATTTTGGCCTAGATATTGTCCATTCAGCCAATAAAACTCTTCAGCTCTTCAATATTCTTCTTCATAGGTGGAGACTTCTTCTTGTTTCTCCCACAAGTTCTACAACTAGGGACTCCACTTTCAGTTAAGGGAGCAATCTTGCGATCACTGTCCTCCTCTAGAGCTTATCCAATAGATTGAATAGAGCTTTGAGGTTGGTGCTAGAGTCCTTCATGCTATCCATGCTATGATGGAGGATATTAGAAAGCATTTTGTCTATTTTATCCATTCTTTCATTAATATCCATAGCAGGAGTGTTAGAAGTACCATCCTTGAGAAGGGAGTCAACTTTTTCTATGAGAATGGCATTATTAGCTTCAAGTTTCATGCATTTTAGATGGAGGCTTTTAATCTCCTAGAAGAACCACTTGTTGAATCTGAAGGAGTAGAGAACCTTAGCTTTAGCAGTTTGAAGAACCCCAATCGTAACCTCCTCTTTGTCATTAAAGTCTTAAAAAATAAGCTTGATAGAAGATTCTCTGGCTCTATACTCACTAGACTCCTCACTACCCTCTTGCTCTTTGTCTTGAGAATCAGGGGAAATAGGTACATCATGCCTCATGCCAAAAAAAAATCATCCAGGATGGGAACTTCCTCTTTGTGAAAATACCTCTCCATATTGTGCTTCTCAGCATGCTGAGTAGCCATGTCAACAAGGTCTTCAAGACTGTGAGAGGTGTACTCAATAGTACCCTCCAACTTGGCTACTTCAATGGCTTTTTTTTTTAGCTCACCCTCACTTTCCTGATTCCTGGTCTCTAGGACCTCTTCTTCAGGCACATTCTCCTTATCAGTACACATAGGGACAAACTCAACTTCCCAAGGCTGGGAGTCAGTCAAGTCCTTTTGACAGTCACCATCCTTCACCTATTTTTTCCCCTCAGTCATCTTCTCATTATCCTTATAAGAATACTTACAGCTAGCCTCCTCCTTACCATCATGGGGAGTAGTCTCATCATTAGAATCATCGGTATCCTCCCTATCCTTACTAGGGCTCTGCAACTTATTAATCTCACTGGTTTCTTCCTCTTCAAAGTCCTCAGTCTCATACTCCTCTAAAGAGTCCCCGACATCAGTCTCACCAGACCAGATTTGTTACAAGTAGCAGTTGTCGTTGCACCAAAAGATCAACCTGTTAATGCCTAATACAAACAATAGACTTATAGAAGACACAGGAGGTAGTTAAGCCATGTCACAAATCTCGAGGGGAGCACTGACCATTTTTCCAACAATCTCCCCCTCAACATTACCCAAGGGGATTCGAACCTATGACCAAGATCTGATACCACTTGTTACAAGTAGTAGTTGTCATTGCACCAAAAGATTGACCTATTATTGCCTGATACAAACACTAGACTTATAGAAGACATAGGATGTAGTTAAGCCATGTCATCAATCCTGAGGGGAGTGATAACCATTTTTCCAACAAGATTTTCTTTGAACTACTACCCATTAAATCATCAACGTTCCATTTAGTAGAGCCAGACATAGGGGTCAAAGGGATCCACTTATTCTTTCTAGAGGAAGGGGTAGAGCTAGGGTTAGGGAAGACCCTCTTGACATACTAATGAATCAATAGAATCAAACCCTCATGCTTAATAGCTTTCTTAGGGGAAACCTTATGCTCATTAAGACTTTTAACAAGAGAGCTATGAAGGTAATAGGGGTATTAATAGTGTCCTTGTACCTAAAATGGTTGAGAAACATGAAATGGTAGGAATGAGTATGAGTAAAGCAACCATCGAGGGTGAAATACTCCATCACCACCAATAGAACATTGCGTCAGATCTCCTTGATTTTGAAGACATCAATATAACCATTGGTCCTAACTTTTGCAAAATCAAGCTGCTCTTTCTCAGATTTAGGGAATGTTTTGGAAGCCATATCCAAAATCTTACGATTTCTATAGAACTTCTAGGCATCATTGGGAATGCTAGTAACTTGAGCAATTAGCTCCATAGTAATCTCATAGTTCTACCCTCAATGGAAATGGTGTCATTTTTCCATCCCTCCACAAATTTTTGAGTTATCTCCTTATGAAAGCCATGTAATCTTTCTAGAAATAGAGTGACCCCACCTTTCTTTAGCTTCCACAACACCATAGCCATGTCAGACTCCTTGAGCTTCTTACAGTTGTTTGGTTCCTCCCTTTTCAAATCACCACCCATGGTTATGATAATTAACAACAGAGAGAGCTTATCAAAGTTTAAACAATGCTTATCAAAGTTGCTTTCCTTGTTGATTTAGGTTTTTGCAGAAATCACAACTCAGAAAGTGTGCGAGTTGATGATAATAATGACTCTAATTACTCTGCTCCACACTTTCCCATAACTACTTCTAGAATCTATAGTGTTCAAGTGAGTCTTATTAATGATATTAAATCATGCCTACCTTGTGAGTAATCTTATCATAATTAATATAAGATTTAGTATCCTCCTTAAGATTCGCCTTGTTGTCCCAAATGATGACCTCATTAGATTTAACTCCAATATTTGCCAAGTTATCTGCCACAATGTTACTTTCACAGTACACATGAGATATGTGGAATCTAGTATAGTTGGAAATTAAATCTTTTGTCTTCGATATGACATTCTCAATAGTCTAGGATAGAATAGTTTTTCCTTTAAGACAATTAATAATGTTCATGGAATCACCTTCTAACCAGATATTATCTAGATTCAAGTTGCTAGTAAGTTGCAGACCATAGTAAGCTCCTAAGGCTTCCGCTATATGATTTTTTTGAGTACCCAAAGGGGCAACATTAGCAGCTAAAAAATTTCCATTGTTGTCTCTCATAATGCTTCCACATCACGTCAAGCCAGGATTACCCTTCGCTGCACCATCAGAATTAATCTTGATCCACCCAGCAAGAGGAGAAATACAAACACTATTCTCACGATCAATCTTCTTTGTGTCAGAATTTTTACCATCCTAATTTTTCTGTGTGATACCTTTCCAAATATTTTCCAACATTCCTCTATTCTCCTTTTCAAACAACAGGGTAGGAGTGCTACATTTATCTCCAAAGATACGGTTGTTACGTTCTTTCTAGATACTCCAAGAAATATGAGGGGCAGCCAAGATCCAACTTCTTTTTTTATCCCTATCCTAAAAATCAGGACAACATCATTGGTAGCAAAAATCCTAGATAGAGCATGAAAAAGTCCAGCATAAATTCTAGTCCTACAAAAAGAAAGACCACACATGCTAAGAGAAAGAAAAATGTAAAAAGAGGTGGTTAGTATCTTCCTCAGCCTCATGGCAAAGGAAACATCTATTAGGCATAATGAAGCCTCAAAAGAGAGACCCTAAATTAGAGTGTCATCCTTGTTGTCATAGCAACAATGCGCTAGAAGGGCTTTGTCAATTTATTGAAAAGTAGGGAAGATAGCAGCCAGATTCACCCAACAATTATTAATCCAATAATCTTTCACTTTAGCTCCAAATCTAGAGTTGCACCTTAAGATCTCCTCATTTTTTTCAAAAAATAGTTCAAAGGTTTTTCAAATAGCCATGGATCTTTCCAGAAGTCAATTTTAAGGCTGTTTCCCAGCTTCCAACATTTACCTTTGCTAGCAATATCTCTGGCTTCATTAATATTCCTCCAAAAATATATCCCTCAACTTTCTTAGCATTGCAAAGAAAATGATCAAAAGAGGGAGTATCATAAAGGTATTTATGTTTACATATAGTGTTCCAGTCCTTAGGATCTCCATATATACACCATAAATGCTTAGCCAATAGAGCTTTATTCATTATCTTGATAGGCCTAAGACCTAACCCCCCCAAAGTTTTGGGTTTGCAAAACCTATCCGAAGCAATCAAAGGAATGTGATTTCTTTCCTCTGTAGCAGACCAGAGGAAGTGTTTAAGAATACTGTCAACTTTATCAGCATACTTGGAAGGCATCTTAATTAGGCTCAAAGCATAAACCATAAGGATTTGAAGAGAAGACTTGATTAGGGTAACCTTCCTAGCTTGGGACAAAACCAAACCTTTCCAACCAGCCAATTTAGTGTAAAATATTTCCACTAGCTGATTCCAGAAAGAATCACTGATATTAAGGCCTAGAGGCAAACCCAGGTAGGAGGAAGGGAAGGAGCTAATCCCACAACCAAGAATACTAGCAATTTTATGATGTCTATGCTCAGGGGTATTCATGAAGAACAAGGAGCTTTTGGACCAATTAATAAGTTGACCAGTAACATTGGTGTAAAGATTCAAGGCCACCTTAAAGGCTCCAGGTTCCTTAAAAGTGGACAATCCCATAGTGATAGTATCATCCACAAACTAAGCATGTGAATATGTTAAGGGGTTTGAAGAATGCCTAAGCCCTTGAATTTCCCCCTTAGAGACTAGGAGCTGAAAGTATCTTCCCATGCTTTCAGCCAAAAGAGTAAATAGAATAGGTGAAATAGGGTCTCCCTGTCTGAGGCCTCTAGAGTTCTTAAAGAACTTGGAAGGAGACCCATTAATTATAACTAAAAAGAAAGTTGTAGAGATTAGTTGATAAATAATCTAAATGAATCTCTCATTAAAACCAAATTGCTTAAGAATTAGACATAAGAAATTCCAATCAACATGGTCATAAGCTTTAGCTAGGTCAAGTTTGAGGATAAAGCCCTGTTTGTCTCCCTTGATGGCCAAATGAATGTTCTCATGAACTAGAACAATAGAATCCATAATTTGTCTACTAGGAATAAAACCATTCTACTGAGGAGCTATCAAATCAGGGAGAATTTTTAGAAGTCTAGTCATTAAGATTTTAGAGAAAATTTTATAGAAGGAATTACAAAGACTGATAGGCCTGAATTGATCAAAAGAATGAACTCCAACAATTTTAGGAACCAAAGCTAAGAAAGTACCATTGATTTCTTTGAGAAGTCTTTTGCAACCAAAGAATTCCTTCACAACATTTGACACATCCCTCTCAACAATAAACTAGAACTTTATGAAAAAGAACATTGGAAACCCATCAGGGCCAAGAGACTTATCACCTTCAAAAGAAAAGACATCATCCTTGATCTCCTTATTGGAAGGAATAGCCTGCAAAGTCTTATTTTGATCATTGTTAACAATTTTAGGGATAGCATCTAGTAATTTATCTTGATTGTCCCTATCAAGATTAGCATCAATAGATAGTAAAGAGGGAAATTAATCAACATCAGCTATCTTGATATCCTCTTCTTTGTGGATCTCATCATTGCCCTTATCAATTTTAGCTATACGATGGGCAACTCTATGTTTGAGGGTAGTCAGGTGGAAGAACTAAGTATTTATGTCCCCTTCCCAAAGCCAAATTTCCCTAGATCTCTAGTGCAAATAAATTTCCTCTTTGGATATAAGATCATGGTAACTTATCAAAGATTTCTGCTCTTCAGTTTTAAGAGAGACCGACAGGCCTTGATTTTGAATAGCTTCCTGAATAGTAGAGAGGTCAGCTTTAACCTTGTTCTTCTTCTTGAAAATGTTTCCAAAAACCTCTTTATTCAAAATTTTGACTTTTTCGTTAATGTTTCTAAGCTTCCTCATCACCTTGAACATAGTAGTTCCCTCAATACTAATATCCCACCATTTGAAAATTTTAATCTCAAAATCAGGGTGGTTTAACCACATCTTCTCAAACTGGAAAGGATAATGCCTGGGAACATTGATTAGGTTGACTTAAAACATTAGAGGGTAATGGTCAGAGCTAATTTTAGGAAAGGAAGATAGGGTACAGTAATACTTTGACAACCAATCATGAGTTATGAGAGCTCTATCCAACTTACTCTGGATATTATGACTACCAACACATTGGTTGGACCAGGTATAGTTCAACCCTTGGAGATCTAAATTAATCAGCCCCTCATCATTGATAAAATTAAAAAGATTAGCTCTGCTATCATTCTGAGATAAAGTGCCACCATACTTCTCACTATCTGTAAGAGGGGTATTGAAATCCCCCATAAGCAACCAGTGTTCATCCTTAAAATCTTTCCTTTTATCCTTAATTTTCTTCCAGAACCTAGCTCTATTAACTTTAGCATTAGGAGCATATATGTTAGTGATGACCTAGCTTAAATTATCTCTAATATTCTCCAATCTAATAGAAATCATGTTAGGATATTCAACAACAATCACACCCTTTATAGTTTTCATATTCCAAAAAATAGCAGTACCCCCAAAAGCACCAGCCGAGCTATAACTACTAACTCCACCTTTTTGAAAAAATCTAAGCTTATCCACTTTATCCTTACTAATTTTAGTTTCCTGAACAAGAAGGATATCTGGTTTATAATCCCTAACCATATTTCTAAGAATGTCTTGTTTGTGGGGGACATTCAAACCCCTTATATTCTAGGAGATTATCTTCATAATTTGTTTGGAGAAAATGCATCCTAAATAGTCCTATATTTACCATCTGCAATTTCTTGCCAACTAGCCTACTCTCTTCCAGCTTTGGCTTGTCTTCTTCCTGGTCCATACTTACCCTTTCCAACATCATTCTTCTTGCTTCAGGTCTTGATACCATCCATAGACATAGGAGATATGATTCCTTTAGAATAATTTTTTGAGCTCTACCCAACCTCCTTAGTCTTATTATTATCTTTGACTTTCAGGCATTCTTAGGAGAGGGAGTTGAGATAATCATTCTCTTGAGGTAAAGGAGAAACATGCATGATAATTGGGTTGAGGTCAGAGAAAATATCGATGTTCTCCTTATAAAGAAGAGGTTTTAAAGAGTTCACCATATTGTTGTCTTCCTTAGGCTGATTAGTAGGGATTATCTCACCCCATTGACTAATCTCTCCCAAAAAAATATTAGCATTCAAAAAAGGAGAGAATTGGTTTTCCTCAAAGAGCTTATCCGATGTAGCTTCAGCCAGAGAAATGTGACTGATATCATTAGTTTGATCACTTACCCAAGTCTCAGTCTCCAGATTACTTCCTGACAAATTACTTCCCGTGTTAGCCTTTTCATTGATAAGGGATTCCCCCACAGATCTCTGATCATTTTTCTTAGGAGGCTTCTCACTAGAAAGTTTCAAAGAAGATTTTGAAGATCCCTCAGGGTTTTTCTTGGGTTTCTAAATAGCAGTAGAAGAATCTTTCTTCTTGAGTAGGGGATCTTCTTCTTTTTTCTTAGGAACTTTCATTAGGAACCTTTTAGACCAATGTCCTAATTTCTTGCATATGAAGTAGGCAAAGGGGACTAACTCATATTAAATCACTTGTTTCCAAACACCCATTTTAGTAGCTAAGGCTATAGAGATAGGAAGGTCAATACACTTACATATTTTAACATAGATTCTAGCATTAAATAGCCTAGATCTTGATGTTGTGGCTGGGTCTAGAGATAGAAGTTCCCCAAAAACATCCGCTATTCCTTTGAACACACATTCATTCCAGTATTCTAATGGGAGCCCCAAAAGTCTAACCCAAATAGGAGCCCATTCCAAAAAAGGCTCACTCAAGTCCATATTAGGCTCCCACTTATGCAAAGCCAAGGATGACTTGCCCATAACCCAAGGGCCTTCGCAAAAGGCTTTAGTCATATCATCCTCATTAGTAAAGGAGAATGAGAAGAAATTTTTTGGCATAGCAGCTATGTCAACTTTCCCTTTAAGAAACCATCTTCTCTAAATGAAATGTCGACCATAGTCTATGTTAGGCCTAACCCTTGCATATTTCCCAACCAACATAAGGTCCATCTAAGATACAGTATGATCAATCACCGTATCAGGGATAAAAATGGAAAAATCTCCCTTAGAAGGATCCAAAATATTATTAGCTTTAGGAAGGGAAGATTTTCCAAAGGGCTTCTTAACAAACAACGCCACCCAAGGCTTTTCAGGGATAGCAGCCTCACCTTTTTTGATAGCAGACTCACCTTTTTTTAATTCTCTAGTATGATTCCTGGCTCGCCCTCAGGTTTGGGGAAGCACTATCTCCTCATGGGTCTTGAAGACATGTGGCCCCAGCATCATCCATAGGATTTGAAGACCCATCATCATTGTCCTTGTCTCCTGACACTATTGAGATTCTAACAGACTGTCTAGCATCTCCAATAGAAGGCCAAGCAGAGCTACCAAGTTTTTGACCCAAACCACTATTCAAATTTTGTCCTACTCCAACACCACCTCCCACACCTGCACCCACTCCCACTCTAGCCATGTTAGAAAAGGACCCAAAAATCCTTTGACCCTTGGCTGTAAGCACTTGGTCTTCTTTAGTTCTTCTGCCATTTTTTCACAATTATTTTTCTCTTCCACTACTTTGTGTTCCCAATGATTGGATTTATCCACCTGAGAGTCCAATTGCTTTTGCAATTTCCGGTTGGAGGGAGAATTACTCTCCACAGTTTTAAATAACTATTCTGAACTAACTCTTTCTTCCTCTAGTTTTAACCTAATTTCTGCCAATTTTCCCCTCATTGCCTTCAGCTCTGTGTGCTCCGGTTCCTTCACTACTACCTCCACATGTTTCTGCTCTATATTTTCTGATGTAGAGGTTGATTTTTTAATCTTTTTTTGTAATTCTTTCAAATTGTTCTTTGAAGCTTTCCTCTTTTCTTTTTCATTGGCAATGTCTGCCTATAACTTTTCTATATTTTTGTCGAGCTTTCTTTTCTCTCTTTCCAGCTTTAGCAATGCACTATAGACCACTTGGTCTGTAGACTTTGACACATTGATTTTGTCCACATTTTTAACTTTGGAAAAATCCATTTGGAGAGTGCTAACTTGAAATTCAGATGGATCTATCTGACTCTCTAGTTGGTTTCCATCTTTTTTTGGTGGAATAAAAACCATGAACTCCATCATGTCTTTGTTTGGGTCATATGTTGGAAAAACCTTGTTGGATGTAGGTTGTTCCTCTATAGCTGCAGTAAGGGCACCAGTCTGCAATATCTTCTTTATTTCCTTATTCTTGGTTGTTGTTTCAAAAAATTTCTTATAGAAATATTTGAAACAAAAATCTGGTGTTGCAGAAGGATTTGAATGTTTGAAAGGTGAACCAAAGCTTGCAATGCCCGTTGGTCTAATTAATGTTGTTTAAGGATTTAAAATTCTAGAGGGTTTTGCTAAACCTGAAATTGCAAATAGTTCTTTAGGATCAAGTGTTAATGTTATGGAAAATGTTTTCTTCTTGACACTATCTTCTTCTGTGGGATTCTGTGTAGATTGTACTAGCCTCTTTAGAGAGGGAACTTGTTGTATAAGTTTCCTAGTCCCACTGGCACTAGTGCCACTACCAGACCTATTTGCAGTAGATTCCCCAATCCCACCAGTGGAAATGGATGTTCTTGTGGGTATAGTGGTTCCTGATGAATGTAATGGGTCCAATAATCCAAACCCAAGGCTTGCACCATGATCATGATCAGTTTTTTTTGTCTCAATTGTATTCTAGATGCCTTCTCCTATGGGACCCAAACCACCACCTTTATAACCCATTTTTTCCACAATGATCACCTCTTTTCTATATACTTGTTTCTGGTAGTCTTTGAGTCTACTCTAACTCCCTGAAGTAATTGAAATTGGTGGAATATCACCCTCATTATCTAGATCACTACTATTGTATGCCATGTTAGGATGCTCTAAATTCCACAATTTTCTAAACTCTTTATCCTCATCTAAATCATCTAGATCTGCACTGGTCTTTGGTTCACCAAGATCCTTTCTCATTCTCCAAAAATCATTCATTTTGTTCTAGTCCATTTTCTATCCTTACAAGCTTCTATTATTTTCTTTGGTATTTTTTGTTAGGAATGGGAACACTGAGAGGCGGGGAGGGGGGGGGGGGTGAATCAGTGTTCACTATATTTTACCATTTTACTTAATCTTTAAATTGAACTTAAATGCTTGAGTATTGAAATAAACATCCACATAAACATGAAACATGAAATCAACACATAACACCAATATGGTTATGGGGAAACCCAAATAGGTAAAAACCCCAGTGGGAATTGACACCCACTAATATTCTATACTAGTGTTTTATGATCCTTGTTAGAAGATCCTTAACCCTATTAGGAGTTGCTTTACAATATATTAAGTACAGTAGACCTTGTCAAGGGTCGAACCCTATTAGGAGTCTTTTACAATAGTCCCTATTAGGGGAGTGGATTTATTGTCCTAGAGCTCACTACTCAAGTGGTGAAGGCTACAACCTTCTAATCTCATATACACACTATATCTACTGGATGAACTGTCACTGTGACATTGCTTGTTAGATCAGATCCTTTGATGCGCTGATGCTTTGACCTCTTGCAAAGCTCTAATAAATCTTATAGACTCTTCACACACTTCTTCTCTACTTAACACAACTCTCTATTATCTTTCATGCCAATTACAATGGACGCATCTCATATTTATATGCACATACAAAATAAACAACTAGGTCAGCCCTTAAACCCATTACATAGAATGCTTCCAAATGAAATGGCTCAAGCGTGTTTACAAAAAAACATATATACATGTCGGCAACCTAATTATAATAGGCACATAGCCTTTACATCATTAGAATATAACTATAACTTAAAATGATAATAGTCAGCTGCTTACTCTGTTCTTCACTGGCACACACTAGTTGTGTAACTTCAACTATTTGTATCTTTCCCATACTTGCATATCTGATAATGCACTCATAGACTAAGCATGAATATAGTCTAAACAACTTAACTTCTAGGGCACACAATATAATTCTGTCGTACGCATGTGCACTGATGTTCTAAGCTTTAGGAACTCTGTACACTGTCTAGTCTTCAATACTTAACCAATTTTTGATCTTCTCATCAAGTGCCCTGACTCCATACTACTATATGACTTTGTTTACATAATGAAAACACTATATTAAGTCATATACATTAGTATAGCCAACTTGCCAAAAATCTCCCCCTTCGTCATTGATGGCAACAAAGGAATATGGCCAAGTTGCTAACTGTCCTTAATACAAAATTTTTTTGTCTCCCTATACATATATTTTTATCTATAATATATACATACTCCCCCTTTGACATTAATGACAAAGGTTTTTTAAAATTGAATCTACAAAAATTTACTATGATAGTACATCCGAATATGCAATGTGCAGATCTTGGATCTCCTTCTTCCAAAATGTGATCAGAGAACTTACAATCTGGAGATGGGCGCATAAAGCATACTGAAGTTTCTCCATCTTCTCCAAATCTGTGCTAGGACCTTGATCATATGTCACCATGGTGGCATAAATCTCCTTGATGTTCTAATTGAGGATGTCTAATGAGGGCGCAAGAGAATTCCTTAGCTGAGTCTGCCTAGCCCTTATCTTGGTCATTTCTTTTTCTACTTTCTCAATTTTATCAATCTGTCCTTGGTAGACATTGTTGCACATGTTCACATCAATAGATGGATCTTCCACTGATTTAATGATGCTATCTATCATAGCTTCAGCCTCTTGAATCTTCTTGTACAGATCACCAGTCAACTTGTCTTGGTTCATGCATTCAGCAATGATCTTTCTTCCCTTTGCTACAAATTCCTTCAAGGATGCTTGACCAACCTTTAGTGAGCTTATGTCAAGTGCATAGTTTCCAACCAATTCACTTAATCTCTTCTTCAAGTACTTTTCCTTTGCAACTAAGGATGCATATTCTTCCAAGCTAGAGAAATTTATTTTGAATTGTGAAATGACTGCACTTACATCATCAATAGAGTGTACCTTGGATACTTTCTTGTCTGTAGGTAACAAATTGTTCAGTATGTTTACTAACTCTACAAGGAGGGGATTCCTCATCACTTGTTTTTCTTTATCCTTCTCCATGGCTAAGACACTAAACTTAATCAGGTCTTCTTCTCCCCATGAATCCAAACTGGTTGTGTCAGGTGTCAAACTTGACAAAAATGTTGCTGAGGGAGTGATGGGAGTGCTATCCATCACTTCTTGTTTTACCTTGATTGTTTCATCTTTTTACTCACTTCTTTTTACCTCTTCTTCTTTCTTTTTTTTTTTTGCTTCTTTTTCTTTTTCTTTCTTTTCTTCATCTTTTTCTTCTTCTTTCTCATTTGTTATATCTTTAATCAATATGTCTTCTTGATGAGTAGGAGGAGTGTTACTAGATAATATTTTTGCCTCTTGAGTGCTTACAAATTCCTCTTCAAACTTATCCAATTTAGTGTCAATGGCCACCATGTCTATCTTTACATTGTCAATGATAAAGGTGCTATCCTTTAGTGACTCTTTCATGGGTGCAGACTTATCTAACTATGTTTGTGTTTCCACTATAGGTACTGAATCCTGAGGACCTGTCACTGATGCATTTGTGGGCTCTTCCATCTTGACTTTTTTTATGGGTACTTGTGTTGTGGGTGTAGTGGCTGGATACATGTGCCTATTCATGAATACTTTCTTGAATGCCTTCTTTGTTTCCTTAGAAACAAGATCATAGTTCTTGTCCATAATGTGCAAAGTCCTTGACTTTGTTCTGAGATGTGGCTTCACTAAGTCTAACAACAAAGACTTTTCATCTAGAGAACATACATGAAGGGTATCATCTAGAATATTTTCCCTTATCCGTAGGTCTTCTTCAATAGCCTGTCTCTTTTGGAATTCTAGGATGTTCCACACATTATCAGGGATCATAGTCTTAAGTTCCAAGACTGTCTTCTTGAACTTCAGCATGTGTTTAACTATTATACCATGTATCTTAGATTTGTCTATTTCACTATATTTTTCATATAACTTCCATACTTGATCAATTCTTCCCTCATCAATTATTCTTGCACTTAGCATGCTGAGAATCAATTTAAAACTTAATTTAGGAGGTGCTTGGGAGTTCTTTCTATTCCTTGTGACTCTTGAGGATGGATGTCTAGTGTTGATCTCTTGCTTCCTCTTCGGCATTGCCTTATACTCAGGAGGATCAGTAAGGTCAATGGTTACTTTGGGCACAGAAGGAGGATCATAAGTTTTACCCTTTTGTTGATCATATTTTTCTATCTTCGCCTTCTTTAACTTGGGATCATTTGATTCTGCCTTTCCTGTATCTACGCTCTCTAATTCTAAAGAAATCTTTTGTTCCCTTTCTTTGTCTAGGTCTAATTGAGAGACTCCATGTATTCTCAAGATCTCAGAGGTAACCTTAGCAACCTTCCTCTTTGTTGCTGCATTATTTAGTTTAGCATCTATCTCTCTTGTCTTCTCCTCATAGGTTCCCCATCTTGGCTCATTAGGGTTAGTAGGAGCTGAAAGCACTACTTGAGGATATGCTTCTAAAACTTGTTCATCTACTTCATATTCAAGTGGATGAATCCACTTTGTTCTAGGTTCAACTGCCTCCATGCATGTTGTGTCTATTTCAACCATGAAGAAAATAGTATCCTTATACTTTTCCACTATCTTCTCTAGTATCCTATACCTCATCTGCATCTTAGCCCTGAATGTCTTTAGCTCCAATGTCATGTAATCCTTCAAGGTGCTCTTAGTACATGCCTTGAGAGATATCTGAGGCATTGTGGGAATGGATTTGTCTAGATACAAATCAGATACTTTTCCAACAATGTGAAAGTATATATAGATGATAAAAGACCCAAATCTGAATATTTTGGTCTTATCATGCTCAATTGCCTTAATGTTATCAATCAGCTATGTGCGCAAGATTTCACATAGGTTGAACTCTCCATTTTCATTAACAATTCTTATGGTTGCAAGAATTGTGGCCACAGACACACTGTTCACCTTGCTAGTGTGTTGAAACCTATATCCAAGTATCATAGACATAAATTTGATGTCATTTTTCTCAATAGGCTCTATGGTCATTTTGTGCCTATCACTCCTTGACTTGCAAGTCTATTCAACAATCTTCCTCACATATTTACCCATTGGAAGGATGATGCCTATCCTTGAGAGCCCTGCCATCTTATGAATTAGGTCACTGGTAATTCTGACCGGCACTTTACCTATCCAAAATAGGTCATCATGAATCCTGCTCAAAAGAATCTTGATCCATTTTGATTCATAGAACTCATATGTCATAGCATACTCCACTATAGGGTGATTATCCCACTACACATACTCATCCAAGAAGGTTTTGTCTAGTTTTAACATGGTTTCCATGTGCGCCCTTAATCTGTCCAATCCTACTAGTTCTTTCTTACAGTAGATGTATGCCCTAATGTCCTCGACATGCATAATGCCCATAGGCATGTGGGAGAATGCCCCTTCTAAGTCATCTAGTGTAGAATTAAATGGATGCCTCTTAAAAACATATCTTTTCTTCTCTACAACATCAAATATTATAGGAGTAGCCATCACTTACTTGAATATCACTTTCACAAAGGTTTCCAAGAGATTCTAAATCGATGTGACAAACTAGGGTTTCTACAACCTATCAAATGCAAAACAAATCACTTGATGAATCAAACTGCAATCCTTCTCAATCAAATGCTAAGACTCTTTTTCTCTTAAAATTCTCTTAATTCAAATGCAATGAGAGATCTTCTAACTTTTGTGTACTTTAAAGTAGAATTTCTACCATTAATGCTTGTCGCGTAAACTAGGCTGTCACTTGGAAATTTCTATTTTTCATTTTGCAAACAATTAGCTAGTGCATTCTTGCACAAAGGTTTCCTTAGTCTCCAAAAGCTTAAGTCCAAAGGCACATAGTCAGAGAGTGAGTATACCAGCCATGTAGCGGTCTTGAGCTAAATTAGCTCCCCCTATGACCTTGAGGGCCATTCATCTAGATGTAGAGAGTGTGTCCACTGTGGATGCATCCAATACATACTCATCAACCTTATCCTTCTTTTCTTCTGACCAAATCATGCTTGCATTCTCTGAGGCTTTCAAAAACTTGACTTCTCCTTTGAGATCCAATACTAGTTCTTCGGTATTTTTAGGGCTTTCCTGACCTTGCGTCCTTGATTTGCAAAACTTTGAGATGTGTCCAGCTTTGTTACAGGAGTGAAAAATGACTGGAGGCCTTATATTCCTTGGTGCATTGACATGGGTAACCATTTTACATTGTTTAGCTGAGTGACCATTATAGTTACATATCTAACATGTAACAGTCTAAGAACTTCTTTCATTTGACTGATTCTGATTTCTTTGATTATACTGAGTCTTGTTCTTTTGACTTGTCTTGCGATTCATAGCTCTATGACCAAATTTATTGCCTGAATAGAAGTAACCATTAAAAGGTCTTACCTCTGTGTAGTTCCTTGCTATGTGTCCATGTTTGTTACATGCATAACTAGTGCAGTCTATAGGCTTGCACTCATCTTTAGGTGGTTTACCATTATCTTTAGTTTGATCTTCAATCTTCTTAGTATCAATAGAGTCTTTTTTTGCATTCATTCTTGCTCGCATGTTGTCAATCTGATTTTGTGCTTCATTTAATCCAATGCAGCTAGTATCTCCTTTAGCTCTTCTTTCATACAACTAAGATTCTATAAAATCAAAACTGGTGTGTAATTTATCAATGTTATTATTAGCCTCTTTCAATTCAAATTCCAAGCTTTCCTTTTTGTTACTTAGCTCTAAGATTTCCATGTTTGCTTTCCTCAATTCTTCATTTAGTTGAAGGTTTTCTTTGACCTATTCATCATAGACTTCTTGATTATTACTCAACTTCTCTATAGGAATTAGGAGAGATAAGTACTGAGAGGGGAGGGGTGAACCGGTGCCTTCAAAAATTTAGTTGCAAAAACCTTTCTAATCTATAACTGAATACTGTGATAACTGATCAAAATAACTTGAATCTAATTACATAAATCAATCATCTAGTTAACTTAAGAAAGTAAACAATCATGAAATCAATATGACAATCACATAACACAAGTATTTTGGTAACACAAAAACCCTTGTTAGAAGGTAAAAACTATGGTGGGGATGACACCCACAAATTCTTCACTACTGCAGATAGAAAAGGTTTTCCTATTAAGGCTACAAGTTTTGATCACTTCTGGTGATCTTACCCTGTTAGGAGTAACATATTAGATCAGCTAGATGTACCTAGTTATAGGATTTAACAACACTATATGAAGTGTGTACTCGATTAAGAGATTTATACAAAGACTATTAAGTCTACTTTGTTAAGAGATTTATCAAAACTCTATCACAATTGTCAGAAAGTAATAGGTAAACTATCTGCTAGTTGACAACTCAATTGTCTGAAACAGATCTATAAGTTCTTATCAAAATATCACCTTATCTATGATGGTTCTCTGCTTTGATTTACTCAGTTGCCTTGTCTGATTCTGCTCAATCTAAAAACCTCTATACTCTTTTCTGCTCGGTAAATTGATTGTCTTGAAGATAGGCAATTTCTTCAAGTGCTCCATGATTCATATATATTAGTTCAACAACCTTATAAAATGGTGTGAACATATAAAATATACAGTGTTCTATTTTTCCGCTTAAACAAAAATTAGGTTACAAAAGAAAATCATAACCCTAAGATCTACGATGCAAAATAACCTAGATCAACTAATACAAATAAGATAATCATTGCATTTAATGATTATATTTTACAATAAATGCTCCTTGATCTTGGTAAACCATTTTACGATCTTTTATAACCATTTGCATAGAATAATGTGCCATTTCTGATTACTATGCCATGTTTTGTGATCATCGGTAAACACTGTATAATATGCTTGGTGTATATTGCAATGCTCGGTGTTTATTGACCATCAGTGTTGGTGTTGTTGGTGCTTGGTCAACTGTGTGATGCTCAGTGTAAGGCTTTACTGACTGCTCTGTCTTACTTCAAGTTACCAACTGTCTCAATATAAATAACTGACCGGCCTTTTTACTATCCTTTAATACTAATGACAACCTAAAATACTCAATAGTGATTAACAATCTCCCCCTTTGCCATTAGTATCAAAACTTCATAATGTATATAGACAAAATATTTCTATATATTCCTTATAACTCTGCCATATACATATCCACTACAAAAAACTTCTAAGTACAAAAGTACTCCCCCTCAGTGCATGCTCCTGGTATTATGTAATATACATATCAAAAAATATACTATTTGGCATATACATGTTTTCCCCCTTTTTGATAATAATGCCAAATACCCAAAAAAATATGTAATGTATAGTTACATCTTATCAAAAATGTTCTGATGGGTTTTCTTCACCGAGTCCAAGAGGTTTTCCCATTCCTCTTTCAAGTTGGTAAGAGCAATTTTCTCAAGACTGACTTGTGCATGCATGTCAAAGATATTTTCCAACATTGAAATCTTTGGTGTTGCCACAAGTTGCTCAGCTTTGACAGCATGTGTTTCAAAAATATTTAGGTAGGTAGTGAGTTCTTTCTGTAACTCTATAACCTGATCAGTGATGTGTGCTTCTTATTTCCTTAAGTCTACTATCAGCTGTCAGAGTTCTTGAACTCAGTTAATGTGCTTTAAGAAAGAAGTTGGCTCGGTGATAGCTTCTTGTGTACTCAACTTGATTTCTTCTTCTAAACCTTTTATCTTTTCACTGATTTCTACAGTGAAGGAGTTTGTAGTACAAAGCTTTATTAGCAGTTGACAGATTATCTAGGTAAAAGATTTTACCTTGGTAACGACCTCAGATAATTTCACCTTGTTTAGTGCCACTTCAGTGCTAATCCTTTCTGCCAATTTGTTTTGAATCTTTGACTCTCCCTGTTCTTCTATTCTTTTGTCTGTATCCATATCAGGGGCATTAATTTTATTGACGAGGGTGGTAAGTTAATCTAAAATGGGAGTATTCTCATCAATGTTTGTTTTTGGTACTATCTGTTGTAGAATATCCCTTACATCATTTAACACTTCTTTACATTTTTGTTCTTGCCTCAATTTTTCTTGTGCCGCTTTCCTCTAACATAACTCCCCATACCAACTTAGTTCCTCAAGGCTTAAAGTTCTTGGGTCACATTTGGGTATAATGATAACTTCATCAATGGTGACTAGCCCTTTGGCTTTCTTCTTTTTCTTCTTTGGGGCTAGAGGTGACTTCTTTTCACTTACGACAATAGCTTTTTCTTCACTCCTCGGAGTATCCTTACTAGTTGACACTATATCATCCTTCTTCTGCTCCTCGATAGATTGAGTGGGAGTCTCAGTGGTAGTGTCAGGTTGGTTCACCTCAGTTGACTTGGTTTCTTTAGGTTCCTTCTATTCTGTAGACTGTGCCTCTAGTTTGACAGGCTCATTTGTATCTGTAGGTTGCTTGGGTGCTTGAGTCTCAGTTGTATCTTTGGTTGGCTCAGGATGAGAGACATCGGATTGTACTTGTGAAATGATTTCAACAGACTCTACAAGTACAGGTAGTTCACCTAGTAGAGATGTACACACATTGTTAGTGTTTAATGCTTCATCTTTGTATTGTGTAATAATTACATCTTCTTCATCCTTATCATCAAGATCACCATTAGTGATGTCCTCAATGAGTGCATCATCATCAGTTTTCTTTTGCAAGTGGATCTTAGCTTTATCCGGTGCATCTTGTGAAATTTTGATTTCTTCCTTTTGCTCGGTGATATCAATTACCTTAGTAACTGATATACCGGTGTCTTCTATTTTCTTTTCTTTATTATCATCAATGAAAATACTTTTACCTTTTTAACTATGTCTCTTTTTAGACAATTTCAAGAATGCTTCTTGTTCAGCTTTCTCTTCTACTTTCAAAATTGATGTCTGTAGGGAGTCACATACGACATCCATATCATCTACATTCCCATCCATAATCTACATAGCTCTATTCTTGACTAAAAATCTAGGTTGATACCTTGTCATGTATTCACTTACCTCAGCATAGCTAAAGTGTGTGGTTGCATGGCCTAGAGATCATTCTCTTTTTCTTTTCTCTGTGTCTAGAGCAATAGCCCATCTTTCACTTATTTTGTCATCAAGTTCCTTCAGTAGTTGACATGCAAATTCCATTGGTACTTTTTTGAACTTGATCATCTTTTGAACAATAGCATGTTCTATCTTTGTCTTGTCCTCAATTGAAATGTTAAATTTGCCTATGCCTGGATCATTAAGATTTCCATTCTCAATAATATCTTCAATTATTTCTTCTATGGTACTATCCCTATTATGAACTAGCTTAAATTGATCAAGGTCATTTTCAATGTCAATCTGCTCTATATATTCCTTACTCCTTATGTATTTCCTCTTTTTCTTAGGTGGTTCGGCTACTTTCTTGTTCTTTCTCTTGATGTATTTCTTTGTCGGTGTAGCTGCTCTTCTTTTTTCTACTTTTACTGCTTCTTCTTTCTGCCTAGTTGATTATGTTGTAGTTGTTGAACATGTCCTCATTCCTTCAGGTTCTGGTAGCTGATATCCTGTTCATTAGTTGTTGGTAGTTGAGTTTCTTATTCATCATTGGTGGGAGGAACTGGTGTGTTATCCTTTTCTTTGTCTGACTCAATCTCCTCGCTGTCATAGGGTTTGTCAGCTAGCTGTAACTGATCTTTGATTGTTTCATCAACTGATGACTCCTTATGTCAGTCAGATGTAGTTCCATATTTTTCTATGAGATCCTTTTTCATTTTCTTTTCCCTTCTTGACATTTTACTGATCTCAATGTCCATTGTGATTCTAGACTTATCTTCCTCATACACTCCAAACCTACTGGCAGTGATGTCAATCGGTAATGCTAGCAATGCATTGATAGATTTCAGAGTGAAATCATGATTCATTTCATAACCTATTGGTGCTAGCCATTTTGTTCTCGGTTCTATTGCCTTTATCATTGAGTGGTCTATGCTTACCATAAAGCATATGTCATCTTTAAATTTTCTCACTAATTCTTTTGGAATTCTGCTTCTTTCTTTCATTCTTGTTTGAAATTCCTTGAAATATGCATGGAACTCCTTATTCACATTGTCTCCTAGACTTCTCATCATATCACCAATTTAAGCAATTATCAGTTTGTCCGATTGCCAGTTAACTTTTCCAATACCTAGTACATACTTTTGCAAATAGAGGAATGTACAGACAAGTAGTGATTTGTACTTACATGTATTAGAATTCTTTTCTTTTATTGTCTTCATGTTGTCATATAGTTGGTGAAGTAGTAGCTTGGCAAGATCACCCTGGTGAGCTTTCTTTACAATTTTGTAAGCCATGTCCACAGCACTGCAGGGTACACTATTCGGTCTACTTGATTGAAATATCTTGTACTCGATGACATGAGCTATGAATTTTACCACTGGATCTTTGATAGTTGAAATCTTTAGTGCCCTACCATCCCATTGAGCTCCAGTGTTCTTTTCTATGTCAGGACAAGATGAACTTTGAAATGCTTTGGCTTTGTCAGTTGTAGGGTACCTAGTAACCCTACTGATAATCTTCTTGGTGACCTCAACCAGTTTGTCTAGCCAAAATTTGCAATCATGGAATCTACTTAGCATGATTCTTATCCAATCATTGTGAAATGATTGCAGGAATTATGTGAAACACCGTAACCCTGATTCCTTAATCTTCTTATATTCAGATTTGATCTTACCATTCGGTCCACAGACTTGTTGATAGGCTGCTATGGTCTCAAAGTCACATACTTCACCGATCTTGTAGTGAATGTAAGCCCTAACATCTTCTTTTAACAAAACTTTATCAGGAATACTAGAAAATGCACCCATATCATCTATTTGTGCTGCGACCTTAGGATGAGGTTTGAATTTCTCCTTGGCAAAGTGTGCCCTAACAATTAATTCCACTTCCTCCTTAATGTTTTGTGATTTGCTTGTGGTTGAAGATGATGCCATAAATTGTTTCTAGGGTTTTGGTAAGCAAATAGATAAACAGTGTTCGGTAGGCAGATGAACTTACTAGTTTTCATCAAAGAATTATCATTGGTTCGATCTACAGTAGCTTTGAATCTGTTCTGAAAATTGTTAGCTCGAACTCTTCTCTATAAAATCTCCTTTCTTCAAAATCACAATGTAACAATGAACTCTATTTCCACGTATATATAGGGTTATTCGATATTCTCACTCAGGCTTTGATGCATTAAATGTGTGACCTAACTTTCGGTATGAGATGACTGTTAGCTTAGTAATGTCTTCAATATCTTTTGCTCAGTTAGCATAGAGTTTCTTCATCAGTTTGAACTATTGTCGGTTAACCTTGTATAGTGATTACCGACGGGTTACCAACTCATGTTTCTTCTTTTACCAACTAGATGACATTTGCAAACTTATAATATATAAACCTTAGTGCATCTTCATTCATGTAGATTTGGTATTTGTACATCATATATAAGGAACTATATGTAAAATGTGATCATTTGAAATGTTAGTTCCATACATAACTTTTCATCTTAAGTGGAGGTGTCGATGTCACCCAATCCAGTGGATGAGGTTTCACCGATAGTGTTACTTGACTCAACATTCTCATTAGATGCCTTCTTCCACATTGTGTTCCTTAAATTTGTAATTTTTGCAATGTTATATCCACTTTCAAATATATGGTTTTCATTAGGTGCTTAGTCTCTATAGTTCTTTCTTACATGACTAACCTTGTGACAGTGCATACATGCCATTCTTGCATTTGGCCAGTTACTTGATTGTCCAATCCGACTCTTTCTATAATAGTTTGCTATAATATGTCCATACTGACCACATGCAGTACAATTAGTCCATGTATTATAATCCCAAGCATATGAGTTACCTTGTCTCTTCAGTTGATATGGTTTTCATTGTAGTTTCTCTTTAGGTGTCCAGACCTACTTCATTTTTGCCTTGCAGTGTGTCCATACTTATTACAAGTATAGCATATTTTCTTCTCAGTAGTATTATTAGTAATGTCATTCTTCTTTTCTCTACATTCATAAGTTGGATGTCTAAACTTACCACAGTAATAGCAATATCCATTGAACTTAGGAATGACAGGAGGTTTACCTTGTGCTTTTCTTTTGTACACATTAGATGTATGTCCTGGTTTTTCACAGTGGTAACATGTCAACACTTTAGGTTTTTAACTTTGATTATTGTTGACTTCTTCAGCTTGTTGTGATGATTCTCCTTCACCGGTGTAGCCTATACTAGTTTTGCTTTTGAATCTCCTCTGATTAGTCAGAAAATCATCAATCTTTTTAGAGCTATCCTCAGCTATCTTCATCATCTCATTGTGTTGCTTTTGTGTTTTTATTTCATTTCTCAGTTTTTCATTATCTTCTCTGAGTGTTGCAACATCTTCAAGTCTTCTTGATAATTCTCCATTTACTCGGTTCATTTCTTGATTAACTGTCATCATCTGATTTGATATTTGGAAGTGACAATCAGTGAGTCTCTAAATTTCATTTTCTTTTGCTTGAAGTTGTTCAGTCATCAGTCTTCGGTCTTCAATAGCTAGATTCTAATCTTGTTCAGCTTGTCTACCATTGTTCATGATTTCCACCATTCTCACCATTTGAGATTCATGACCGATTTGAAGTGCTTTCACTTGCTCAAATAGATGCTGATTCTTTTCAGATAACTCAAAGATTATGCTTTCAGATCCATTAGAGATGCTTCTAAAGCTTGATCCAATATGATCAAATATGTCATCAATAGGTTCTTCATGATAACTTATTTCATTCTGGTGAATTGCAAGGTTCTTTCTTTCAACTAGTAATTTCTTCAGTTCTTCCTTGGCTTGTTTATATTGTTCCACAAACATCTGCATTTGTATCTTCTTATTCTCAATGGTCTTGCCAAGCTTGTATCTCTCCATGACTTAGATATTTTCTCTTCAGTGGTTAAACTGTTCAACAAGAGAACTGAGCTCTGATACCAATTGTTAGAATTAGGAGAGATAAGTACTGAGAGGGGAGGGGTGAATCAGTGCCTTCAAAACTTTAGTTGCAAAAACCTTTCTGATCTATAACTGAATACTATGATAACCAATCAAAATAACTTGAATCTAATTGCATAAATCCATCATCTAGTTAACTTAAGAAAGTAAACAATCATGAAATCAATATGACAATCACATAACACAAGTATTTTGGTAACGCAGAAACCCTTGTTAGAAGGTAAAAACTATGGTGGGGATGACACCCATAAATTCTTCACTACTGTAGATAGAAAAGGTTTTCCTGTTAAGGCTACAAGTTTTGATCACTTCTGGTGATCTTACCCTATTAGGAGTAACATATTAGATCAGTCAGATCTACCTAATTATAGGATTTAACAACACTATATCAAGTGTGTACTGGGTTAAGAGATTTATACAAAGACTGTTAAGTCTACTATGTTAAGAGATTTATCAAAACTCTATCACAATTGTCAGAAAGTAATAGGTAAACTATCTGCTAGTTGACAACTCAATTATTTGAAGTAGATCTATAAGTTCTTATCAAAATATCACCTTATCTGTGATGGTTCTCTACTCTGATCTACTCGGTTTCCTTGTCTGATTCTGCCTAATCTGAAAACCTCTGTACTCTATTCTACTTGGTAAACTGATTGTCTTGAAGATAGGAAATTTCTTCAAGTGCTCTGTGATTCATATATATCAGTTCAACAACCTTATAAAATGGTGCGAACATATACAATATATAGTGTTTTGTTTTTCCGCTTAAACAAAAATTAGGTTACAAAAGAAAATCATAACCCTAAGATCTACGATGCAAAATAACCTAGATCAACTAATACAAATAAGATAATCATTGCATTTAATGAATATATTTTATAATAAATTCTCCTCGATCTTGGTAAATCGTACGATCTGTTATAACCATTTGCATAGAATAATGTGCCATTTTTTATTACTATGCCATGTTCTGTGATGATCGGTAAACACTGTATAATCTGCTCGGTGTATACTATGATGCTCGGTGTTTACTAACCATCAGTGTCAGTGTCCTTGGTGCTCAGTCAACTGTGTGATTGATGAAGGGTCCTCCCCTTAATACCACAAACACATAACGGAAATAGAGAAACAACAACAATATGCAAGAAAAGAAAATTAGCTTCTTATTATCTCCACAAATGTGGAATTACAAACTTTCAGAATTACAATATGCAAAGCCACATGGGCATTCCCTTACAATATTTTGTAGGATAAAGCCTCAAATCAATACCCAGATCTACTACCCAGAACTGCCCTAGACAACACTATAGGCCTTCTTTATATAGGCATTTTCCATTGCCCGAGAAGGTTCCAGAAATTTAGCCCTTTAGAGCCGATCAAACTTAGAATCATTTTATTTTTCAATTTATTACATCAGAGTCAGCTCAAAATAACTTTTGAAACTCGAACAAAATTTTTTAAGGAAAATTATTTTTCGCCATTTCAGGTGACCTAACTTTCGGAGACCATAAGTCATCACCAGTTGACCCGATTGACTATTATAACCCTATTTCGGAAAGGCCATGAATTGCTCTATAGGCTTGACTCATGCAAGCACCTATCACCCAAATTCTTGACCTCATCTAAGGCCTCTAAAGCCTTCAAAACTAAGTTCAAAGTTTTTGTACCCTGCTGCCAATACCGAAAATCTTCAATATCTTCAAAACTAGACCTGATCTAGCCATGAAACTTTACTGGTAGGTTGATATGACCGAGATGAACCTCCACATGTAAAATCAAAACATTCTAAGATTTATGAATAACTTACTAAAAACATAAAGTTTCCATATATAGCAGCTCTGCACAAGATATCCCTTATTGAATACAAAAACATAAATATTTTTTTTTGGGTGATGCAAGATTGCTCTTACACCTAGGATGCTCCTGCATCAGTGATGCTTGGTGTAAGGCTTTACCGACTGCTCTATCTTACTTCAAGTTACTAACTATCTCAATATAAATAACTGACTGACCTATTTACTATCCTTTGATACTAATGACAACCTAAAATGCTCAATAGAGATTAACACTTCTCATCAAATTCTTCAAGTTGTTCTTTTAAGGATTTATTTTCTTCATTTAGCTTCTTGACCATTGTCCCTCGATCACTGGTAGAGCATTCTTTTAAATCTTTCCTTAGCCTTTTGATGACTAATTGAGCATCACTGAGTTTTTCCCTTAGTTCTTCAATTTCTCTTTCAGATTTGTCTAGGTCTTCAAGAGCAGCTTCAAGATTTCTTTTCAAATGTTTCATTTCTAATTTGTTTATGATCTCCTCAAGTGGTTAAACTTCTTTACTAAGGACCAGATCTCTAATACCAATTGTTAGGAATGGGAACACTGAGAGGCAGGGGGGGGGGGGTGAATCAATGTTCACTGTATTTTATCTTTTTACTTAATCTTTAAATTGAACTTAAATGCTTAAGTACTTAAATGAACATCCACATAAACATGAAATATAAAATCAACACCTAACACCAATATGGTTACGGGGAAACCCAAATAGGTAAAAACCCTAGTAGGAATTGACACCCACTAATATTATGTACTAGTGTTTTATGATCCTTGTTAGAAGATCCTTAACCCTGTTAGGAGTTGCTTTACAATGTATTAAGTGCAGTAGACCTTGTCAAGGGTTAGACCCTGTTAGGAGTCTTTTACAATAGTCCCTATAAGGGGAGTGGATGCATTGTCCTAGAGCTCATTGCTCAAGTGGTGAAGGCTACAACCTTCTGATCTCAGATACACAATATATCTGCTGGATGAACTGTCATTGTGAAACTAGTTGTCAGATCAGTTCCTTCGATGCGCTGATGCTTTGACCTCTTGCAAATCTCTAATACATCTTATAGACTCTTCACACATTTCTTCTCTTCTTAACACAACTCTCTATCATCTTCCATGCCAATTACAATGTACGCATCTCATATTTATATGTGCATACAAAATAAACAACTAGGTCAAACCTTAAACCTATTACATACAATGCTTCCAAATGAATTGGCTCAAGTGTTTTTACAAACAAACATATATACATGTTGGAAACCTAATTATAATAGGCACATAACCTTTACATCATTAGAATATAACCACAACTTAAAATGATAATAGTTGGCTGCTTACTTTGTTCTTTACTGGCACACACTGGCTGTGTAACTTCAACTGTCTGTATGTTTCCCATACTTGTATATCTGATAATGTGCTCATAAAGTAAGCATGAATATAGCCTAAAAAACATAACTTCTAGGGTGCACACCATTATTTGGTCGTATGTACATGCGCTGATGTTCTAAGCTTTAGGAACTCTGTACACTATCCAGTCTTCAATACTTCACTGATTTTTTATCTTCTCATCAAGTGCCCTAACTCCAAACTACTATATGACTTTTTTTCCATATTGACAACACTATATTAAGTCATATACATCAGTATAGCCAACTTGCCAACATTTTTATGTTTGATGGATGAGCAGCATTTTCATAGAAATTGTAGGACATCCTAGGCTGTACAATTCCCTAGTTTATTGTTGTCATAATTTTTTATGACAACTGCTCAAATAAAATTTTTTCCTCAGCGGAAAATTTTTCCATCTCTTTTTTAATGTCATCCCAACTATCCTTGTTTTTCAACTTCTCTACCAATGGTTTACTTTCATGTTGAAATAATTTTGTAGAGTTCTTATTAGCAACATTAAGCATTGTTTGAATAAAGTTGAGTGGCTCATACTTCCATTACCACTCTAAATCAAATTGAAAAATTTCTATAAAAAAATTTGCCACTTTGAATGCCTTTCTCTAAAATTTTAACCCTCTAATTGAGAAATTTAAGGAAGGGAATATCCTCTTCTTCGATTGGCCAGCAAAGAGTCTATCTATGCTCTATAGTTGTACTACATATTCTACAACAAACACCCTTTCTATCACATGCATTGGAAGTTTGTGGGGTTGTAGTTCTGATCCATAAAACCTTAGCACAATGTATTCTTCCATTAAGTACTAGTCAACCACTTGAATTGTGCTTCTAAGTTGGATGCAATCCCTACATGAAGCAGACAATTTGGGCATTGGAGTGCTTGTTATTTTTTTGTACAATGGTGCCAAAAAGAAGCGTACAAAATTACTGTAATTCCTTCTATTATCATACATTCTTATCTAAGGTGTCTAGTTATATATTGGAGTACCTATCCCCCTCTAAATTTTAAGCTTGTTGTCATTGCTCATTAATATTACAACATGCTTAGCTAGAAGAAGGTAGCACAAGTAGGTTGTGAACCTAAATGTCTTAGAATAACCTCTTTTAATCAATGCTAATTGTTCTTGCGTCAATTGAGCCACGTATCCAACAAAATTATATCTTACTGGTTCATTGACACAATGCACATCCCAAATGAATTGAAGAATGTTGGTACCCACTTCCCTATTGTTTTCCATTCCTAGGCAAAATGCTAGCGAGGATATAGTATCATGAACCCATTCAACAAAAATGTTAAAATCATAAGGAGGGTTATGGTTCTCACCCAATGAAGCATTTGCCTCTCCAACTATTAGACCCTTTATAAATGAATATTTTGCATTTGGTGGGACTGCCTCTTATTGCTTTGCCAACAATCCTAGGTCAATATGGACATTTCAGTTTTGTCAGTCAAACCCTAGGTCTAGCAAATTGAGAAATTCTTCCTGGGTTATTCATAAAATGTAATCCTATTTTTTTTAATTCACAATTACTTTTCTTTCTCTCTTGAATGATAACTGTTAGTCTTAAATCCTCTAACAAGGTCACACTGAAAATTTTGTTTTGTAACCTTTAACAGGGTTGGCTCTTCATCGAGCTCCCTTCAGAAGAGTGAAAATTATTTTGGGTTACTGGTCCCAGGTGGTTTTTCCCTTAGCAGGGTTTCCACATTAAATCATTGTGTTATATGTTTCTTTGATGTTTGTTTTATTGTCATACTTTACATACTGCATATTTTATTTGGTCGGTAATCACAGTAAGGTAATTGACTGGTAATCAGTAAAGGCATAGATAGTTTAATAGTTTATGTTACCGAACCGGAGAATTTATTGGAATTATTTTAAGAGTTACATCTTTGCATTTGGGACTATAGGATAGCTGATCTAATTGATTCACCCCCCTCTCATTTATTCAAAAAATTTACCCCTAGTTGTAGAAGCCTAGGTAAATCATTTTCCCAAGGAATTCCAAACCCAATTTCTACAAATATGACAACATTCACATCATCATCAAGGTACTCTTCTCTAAAAAATTTCTTCAGTAGTATGAGGATTTCCACCTTTTCCCTCCCAAGTCCAACATAGATGCAAGGAACTGAGACAAAATGTCAGTGTTAACTCTAATCCTATTTTCATTCTCCAAAAATTTACATCCCAGCACTATCCTTATAGCCTCCTTGGTAAAGGCTCCCAACTCTGTAGAAACAGATGCCAGGATTGAGTCTGTGACCAGGCCCAAAAAGATGTTATGATCCTCAAAGGAAGTGCATCTTAAATGAATTGGAGTGTCCATTGAAAATTTAAATATGACAAACTATTCATATAAGTATTCTAATTTTTGAGAAAACTCAAACAGAACCTAACACTCGCAAACTATTTTCACAAAATCTTCTTTCACAACCGTAAATTAACGAGCATAGATCATCTATTTATAAGCCCCTGATTGAAAATATTTCTCTGCCCTAAAGTTCTAATTAATTTTTTAGTCAAATGGTAACTGTCCTTCAAAAATTTCCAAATCTTTAATATTTAATGTAATGGTGAGTGAAATTGGAAACAGGACTTATGATAAAACATTTTCTATCTTCAGAATAATGAATGCAGGTGGACATAAAAATTCTTTAATATAAAAAAACTTGAAACAATGAGAAAATTATGTTAGCTACAAAATGGTGGAATGAAATGAAGCTTTACCATTGATGTAATATCATCGAATGGTCATAAAACAATGTCAGAAACCATTTATGTAAGATCAATTAAGCCTTAAGTCATTGTTATATCAAGGTAATGAATCTAATGATGTCAGACACATATCTATCATTGAAAATTGAAACTAAAAGGTGCCATCTACATAGCCATTAATTGATAAATACATTAATTTACTTGATGTCATCTACTCATCTCCATTGGCATTAATTAATAATTTTATGAGGTCATTGACTCACACGTCCATTGGATTACAACATATCAACGACCAAAGGTGAATTTCAGGCCTATTGTTGGTCTTCATAACCTTTACAACAAACTTTCAAAGGAATTATCACATGTGGTATGATTGATCATGGGCTTATTGGATGTGGATCATAGTGATGAGACCAGCTGCACCCGCTAGTTCAAGTTCAACATCAAACCAAAACCATTGGATTAAGAGAGATGAATGGTGGAAGGTGAATTTTGGATGGAATGTGGTGAGATAACTCCTTTATTAAAAACTCTCTTCGGAATCATCACACATGTCATTCTTCGAGAATGAATACTCAGGACCAGGGATTTTTTTTAGTGGTGATTATTCACCAATTGGCGAATATGTCCCATTTGGCATATAGAAATTGGTGAAAAAAACTCAGTATTTCACATAATTTCACTATGGTAGTCAACTTCTTCATTGATTTTTCTATTGTATATTTTAGTCTTATTCACCATAGATTAAGGAAGGGTGTATTTATCTAGGATCACCATTCACCAAAGGCCTATTACCCCAAGTGAAAGTTTTATTTGCACTAGGACCCAATTTTCCATACATCATACACAATCATTTCCCAAATTCCCTCCCTATTTTCCTAGTCAATTACTTGAAATTACATGGGGTTCGCTAAATATTAGTTGTTATCATATGCAATTGTCGACCCCTTCACCAAAATTTGAAATAAGCATTTGTATATAAGGAAGTTTCAAGAGATTTAGTAGTACAAAAATTTAGTTGATTCTATTTTTGAGCTCACAATTGTGATCGGTAGCGAACCGGAATGACTATGAGTCTGTAGTATCTTATTCAAGTAAAATTTTAGTGCAGCCTTAATTTGTTGGAGATGTCACAGTAAAAGTTAAACAGGAAGAGGACTATTGAAGGTGGAGATGTCCAAGAGAGGCCAACAAAATTTAGAAATATATCTTCATACTTTGGCGGGGTTAGACACAATGGTGTTGGCCAAAGTGAGGAAGGTACATCATCAGAGGAACCTGTACAACTTCAAGGTTCTCAACCTATACAGGAGTCTATTCAACAAATTGGGGAACCTAATAAATCTGGTGATGAAGTTGCAGAACCTGATATCTCTGATGAAGATGACCTTGAAGATGAATTTCAAGTAAATAACTAGTACCAGGATGAATCGATTGACTTCGGTGATGATGGTTCAATTAATAGTAACAATAAAGGGAGAGGAAAATCAAAAGAAAAAATTGATTGTCAATGGGAGATGTCCAAGAGATTTAAATTCAATTGGGTGACAAAGTATCCATTCATTGAAACCATGGACAATCTTATTGTTGGTGAGCCACCAGTAGAATGCAGATGTACAATTTGTAGTTGGAAGTATAAAAAGGAAAAGCGGTTGCAGCTTAAACTAGACACCATAGAGAAACATGTTGGTAAGGTTTATGAAACCTCAACTATAGATGGAAAGGAAATAAAAGTTGTAAGATATAAAAAAGAGAGCAATGTCAACATAAAAGGAATGCTGAGCAATATTATTTATTTTAGATATTTAAGATGAAGCCTGGTGAAGTACAAGGTTCTATTAATGCTATTTTTGCTAAAGCAAGTGAATTAGAAGAACATGGAAAATCTATTCAATTAAGTAATGTTTTCCATATTTTGAGCAGAGGGCATCGAATGATAGGCTATCTAGAAATAAGTGGTTTGTTACACTTTCTGAAAGTTCCTAACTATCTTGTCACTCATTAGTCAATAAACAGTGGATGGGAATGGGCAAGTTGTATTGTCTAGGTTGAAATAGAGGATGTACAGAGAAAAATAAAAGAGTCAACCTTTATTGCATTGTCGTTAGATGAAGTTACGATAATAGATAATACATTGTGGGTATGCTTGCATGTTTATACTATACAGAATAATGTCTGCCAACCACATCAACTAATTGTTGCAAAATTGAGGGACAATGTGACATCATAAACTTTATTTCAAGTAGTAAAGAGCCATTTAATTGAATATGGAGCTATGGATGAATTCACAATAGTGAAGAAGTTGATATGTGTTAGAGCGGATGGAGCTTCAGTGATGCAAGGTCAAAGGAATGGTACTTGCACAAAGATGCAGGCTTCTTGTTCACCATACATTTTTGGCATTCACTGTATGGCCCATAGGATGAATCTTTCTTTTAGAGTTGTGAAGAAGTTTCATTTAGTAAACAAGGTTGAAGACTTAGTAAGAGAGTTGTACTCATAGTTTTGTCAAAGTCCCAAATGTTTTAGGGACTTTCAACACTTTTCTAATGGGAACAAGCTTCTTAAAGATGTTGATGCTAGATGGATCTCTTTTGATGGACCAGTGCATCAAGTTTTTTTTTTAATATCAATCTTTGATTGGACTGATGTACAAAAATTGAGACAATGCAAAAAATTAGAGATGTGGTGACCTGCTTCAGAGGTTAAGTAATATAGAGACACTTTTGAATTTAGGATTTCTTCTTCCCATGCTAGAAGAAATGACATTCATTATGAAAAAATCCCAGCCAAGAGCCATGTATATTGTAGAATATCCTTACTTGCATAAAATTTCATGCTAAGCCCTCAATAGTCTCTATCAAAATGACCCAAATTTATCCGATGAAAGATTTAATCACTGGCAAAAACTAACAAATTTGGACAATCATAATAATTATTTAAAGATTGTTGAAAATGGAGATTTATGTGTTTTTGTAAGGGGATTTTAGATACCAATGTACTATAGTACCCCAAAGAAGTGAGCTACAAGAGTTACAAGGGAAGAGTTTCCCAAGATCATTGAGTCTATAGAAGCTAAAGGGACATAGCCTTTAAAGTTTCCTATGAAATAAGATCTCGATTCCCATATGAACAACTTCTTGAGGCAATGGGAATTGTGTTTCCTCAATATTGGTGCTTAAACTCGAAGGAAGATTATCATAATAGGTTGTTGACTTTGATAAAGGAATTTTGCAAATCTGTAGAATTCAATGGAGTGACTATCAATTGGAATTTTAGATGAGGGTCTTTTTAGAGAACAATTAGGCACTTTTGCAATGACTATGAAGCATCAATATCAATTAATCCATAACCCATCTGAAGAGGGCTCGGAAACAAGGCTTTGGACATAACTAAAATAGAACACAATGTTGTGTGAAGAAATTTCAGAGTTCTTGAAGCTTGTTGATGTATGTCAAACCATGATATTGGGTTCAGTGGAGGATGAGAGACTTTTCAGTGCTTTGGGATTCCTAAAATCAAAGCTAAGAAACAAACTAGATAAGAATTTGGAAACATACTTGAGGGTCTACACATCTAGGTATGATGTCAATACTTTTCCTTATAAAAAAGAAATGGAAATCTAGAAGAAAAGATGCAAAAGAAGAGGGTTGGGAAACACCATTAACCAATCTCTAACTTTGAGTGGAACAACTACAGGTGGCGATGGGAGTCATAGAAGTAGAGGTCAGAGTGAAGAAGGCACAAACAAAAATGAAGAGAACAATGAAGGAACTGGAATACTAGAATTAGATGATGATGATGTTATAGAGATGAATTAGAAAATTTAGGAAATTTATGCTAAATTAGCAGTAGCAATCAATAGTTATTTTTTGAACTTATTAACTACTATATCCTATCATTTAATGTTCATTTTTGAAAAGCAAGAATGTATTATGTTTCATCATTAAAATTTGAGAACAAAGAGTATTATTACTATAGTTTGTATCGTATCATCAATGATCATTCAAAATTGAATTTGAAATTCTTGAATGAAATTTTGTATTCCAATAGCATATAACAGAGTAAATCAGCCAAGAATAACTGAATAAAATAGAGTAACTCAACACACATTGAATTGGAAAACATGAAAATTAGATAGAGCACAATTTGTTTTCTATTCATTTACAATATATTACAATTTACAACAGTTCAAAATTTAGAGAAATCTTTGTAGGCCAGTCCAAACATCCTCTGATAGTAGAACAATTTGGTTCATAGTATAGTCACACTCCTGCAACTTCATTAGAAATTCATATTTGGAAATGTGACTTGACAACACTATTTCTTCTAAAACTCCATTTAAAGTTCTCTCTAGTTTGATGAAATCCATGAATGTATTAGGAGATATGTCTCTAGGAAGAAAGCATAAATCAATATTTATTTTTTCCTCGAACCTTGTTTTTTAAGTTTCTCTTCCAATGAACTTATTTTCGTCAAATCCCTTAGGCAAACCAAGAATTTCCAAATTCACTTTCCTTTGTTCCATCTTTTTGATCTTCTTCTTAGCTTTGTCATCCAATTCATGTGATTCCCATAGCTTCTCACATTTGTGAATGATACTTGATACCTTTACTAAGACATCAAGGTGGGTGCTAATTCCCTTGTTTTATAGATAACTATCACTCTTACTGTAGAGTTGTTGCATAATATCTTTTGCTTTCTTTTCTTTCTTGACAACATCCATGTTCTGTGCAATGTTCTTATGGAGCTTCAAATAACATACTCTCATACTTTGAAGCATTTCAAACCACTCACACAAGCTATGAGACATCCCCAATATTTGGCCCCAAATATGTTCTTTTGTAATCTTCACTAAATTATCACTAGTATTTTTTAAAGTTTGAATTGTATTATTGGCCTTCTTTAATTCTGATTATTGGAAAAATAAGGTTTTGAAGGGACTCGAAACCCTTTACAAAAGATTTTAAGGAAAGATTAGCACATCAAAAAAGAGGCACACACCAACGAACTACCCAAAAAGGGACTACAAAGAAAGCGACAAAAGGGACATAACACCAGTCAAAAAGACATTAGACAACACAAAAAACTAGCAATGAAACCTGCCTAAGCATCCACATACATAATCTCTTCTTTATCATCCAGAGTCTTCTCCATTTTGGCCTGGATATTGTCCATTTGGCCAATAACACTCTTTAGCTCTTTGATATTCTTCTTCATAGGTGGAGACTTCTTCTTGTTTCTCCTGCAGGTTCTGGAACTGGGGCCTCCCCTTTCAATCAAGGGAGAAATCATGTGATCACTATCCTTCTCTAGAGCTTATCCAGTAGATTGAATAGAGGTTTGAGGTTGGTGCTAGAGGCCTTCATGCTATCCTTTCTATGCTAGAGGATATTAGAAAGAGTTTTGTCCATTTTATCCATTCTTTCATTAATATCCACAACATGAGTGTTAGAAGTACCATCCTTGAGAAGGGAGTCAACTTTTTCTAGGAGAATGGCATTATTAGCTTCAAGTTTCATGCATTTCAGATGTAGTCTTTTAATCTCCCAGAAGCACCATTTGTTGAATCTGAAGGAGTATAGAGCCTCAACTTTACCAATTTGAAGAACCCCAATTGTAACCTCCTCTTTGTCATTAAAGTCTTCAAAAATAAGCTTGATAAAATATTCTCTAGCTCTCTACTCACTAGACTCCTTGCTACCCTCTTGCTCTTTAACCTGAGAATCAAGGGAAATGGAACATCATGCCTCATGCTAGAAACAAAATCATCTAGGATGGAAACTTCCTCTTTGTGAAAATCCCTCTGCATATTGTGCTTCTTAGCATACTAAATGACAATGTCAACAAGGTCTTCAAGACTATGAGAGTTGTGCTCAATAGTACCCTCAGACTTGGCCCCTTCAATGACTTTTTTTTTAAGCTTTCCCTCACTTTCCTGATTGCTGTTCTCTAGGACCTCTTCTTCAGGCACATTCTCCTTATTAGTACACATAGCGACAAACTCAACTTCCTGAGACTAGGAGTTAGTCAAGTCCTTCTGATGGTCAGCATCCTTCACCTATTTTTTCCCCTTATTCATCTTCTCATTATCCTTATCAGAATACTTACGGCTAGCTTCCTCCTTACCATCATGGGGAGAAGTCTCATCATCAAAATCATCAGTATCCTTCCTATCCTTGCTAGGGCTTTGCAACTTATTGATCTCACCAGTCTCTTCCTCTTCAGAGTCCTCAGTCTCATACTCCTTTGAATAGTCCCCGACATCAGTCTCATTAGAGAAGATTTGTTACAAGTAGTAGTTTTTGTTGCACCCAAAGATCGACCTGTTAATGCTCGATACAACCAATACACATATAGAAGACACAGGATGCAGTTAAGCCATGTCATAAATCCTGAGGGGAGCACTGACCATTTTTTCAACAATCTCCCCCTCAGTGTTACCCGAGGGGATTCGAACCTGTGACCAGGATCCGATACAACTTTTTACAAGTAGTAGTTGTTGTTGCACCAATAGATTGACCTGTTAATGCTTGATACAACCACTAGACTTATAGAAGACACAGAAGGCTATTAAGCCATGTCACGAATCCCAAGGGGAGCACTAACCATTTTTCCAACAAGATTTTCTTTGAACTGCTACCCATTAAATCATCAACCTTCCATTTAGCAGAGCTAGACTTAGGGGTCAAAGGGCTCCTCTTATTCTTTCTAGAGGAAGGGGTAGAGCTATGGTTAGGGAAGACTCTCTTGACATACTCATGAATCAATAGAATCAAACCCTCATACTTAATAGCTTTCTTAGGGGAAACCTTATCCTCATTAAGACTTTTAACAAGAGAGATATGAAGGTAATAGGGGGTATTAATAGTGTCCTTGTACCTAAAATGGTTGAGAAACATGAAATGGTGGGAATGAGCACAAGTAAAGTGACCATCAAGGGTGAAATAATCCATCACCACCTACAGAACATTGTGGTAGATCCCCTTTATTTTGAAGACATCAATATAACCATTGGTTCTGGCTTCCACCAAATCAAGCTACTCTTTCTCATATTTAGGGAAACTTTTGGAAGTCATATCTGAAATCTTATGATTTCTATAGAGCTTCTATCCATCATTGGGAATGCCAGTAACTTGAGCAATAAGCTCCACGGTAATCTCCATAGTTCTACCCTCAAAGGAAATGGTGTCATTTTTCCATCCCTCTAAAATTTTTTGAGTTACCTCCTTATCAAAGCCATGTAATCTTTTTAGAAATAGAGTAACCCCACCTTTCTTCAGCTTCCACCACACCATATCCATGTCAGGCTCCTTGAGCTTCTTACAATTGTCTGGTTCATCCCTTTTCAAATCACCACCCATGGTTAGGAGAATTAATAGTAGAGAGAGCTTATCAAAGTTTAAATAGTGGTTATCAAAGTTGTTTTCCTCTTGATATAGGTTTTTGCAGAAATCAATACCTAGAAAGCGTGTGAGCTGACGATGATAATGACTCTAATTACTCCGCTCCACACTTTCCCATAACTGCTTCCAAAATCTGTAGTGTTCAGGTGAGTCTTATTAATGATATTAAATCATGCTTTCCTTGTGAGTAATCTTATCATAATTAATATAAGATTTAGTTTCCTCCTTGAGATCCCCCTCGTTGTCCCAAATCATGACCTCATTAGATTTAACTCTAATATTTGCCAAGCTATCTGCCATGGTGTTACTTTCACGATACACATGAGATATGTGGAATCTATTATATTTGGCAATTAAATCTTTTGTCTTGGATACGACATTCTCAATAGTCTAGGATGGAATAGTTTTTCCTTTAAGACAATTGATAATGTTCATGGAATCACCTTCTAACTAGATATTATCTAGATTCAAGTTGCTAGCAAGTTGCAGACCATAGTAAGCTCCCAAGGCTTCTAGCATATAATTATTTTGAGTACCCAAAGGGGCAGCATTAGCAGCTAAAAAATTTCCATTGTTGTCTCTGATAACACTTTTGCATCCCACCGGGCCAGGATTACCCTTTGTTGCACCATCAAAATTAATCTTGATCCACCTAGCAGGAGGAGAAATTCAAACACTATTTTCATGATCAATCTTCTTTGTGTCAAAATTCTTACCATCCCAACTATTTTGTGTGATACCTTTTAGGAGATTTTCCAACATTCCTCTATTCTCCTTTTCAAACACTAGGGTAGGAGTACTACATTTATCTAGAAAGATACGGTTGTTATGTTCTTTCCAGATACTCCAAGCAATATGAGGGGCAGCCAAGATCCAACTTCTTTTTTTATCCCTATCTTGAAAATTAGGACAACACCATTATTGGCAAAAATCCTGGATAGAGCAGGGAAAAGTCCAGCATAAATTCTAGTCCTACAAAAAGAAAGACTACACTTGCTGAGAGAAAGAGCAATGTAAAAAGATGTGGTTAGTATCTTCCTCAGCCTCATGGAAAAGGCAACATCTATTAGGCATAATGAAGCCTCTCTTTTTGAGGTTGTCAATTGTAAGAGCTTTGATTTCGATGAAAATCTAGTAGAAAATTTTAACTTTGGGATAAAGATTTTTGTTCCAAACTTTCGACAAGAAGGGGATTTCCTCAGGCACCTCAAATTGAAGATAACTAGAAAAATCCATAGAAAAGGAACCATCAGAAGAGGGACCCCAAATTAGAGTGTCATCCTTGTTGGCATAGAAACAATATGCTAGAAGGGCTTTGTCAATTTATTGAAAAGCGGGGAAGATAGCAGCCAGATTCACCCAACAATTATTAATCCAGTAATCTTTCACTTTAGGTCTAAATCTAGAGGTGCACCTTAAGATCTCCTCATTGTTTTCAAAAAAATAGTTCAAAGGTTTTTCAAATAGCCATGGATCTTTCTAGAAGTCAATTTTAAGGCCATTTCCTAGCTTCCAATGTTTACCTTTGCTAGCAATATCTTTGGTTTCGTTAATATTCCTCCAAAAAATAGATCCCTCAACTTTCTCAACACTAGAAAGAAAATGATCAAAAGAGGGAGTATCATAAAGGTATTTCTATTTACATAGTGTTCTAGTCCTTAGGATCTCCATATATATTCCATAACTACTTAGCCAACATAGCTTTGTTCATTATCTTGATAGGCCAAAGACCCAACACCCCCAAAGTTTTGGGTTTGCAAACCCTATCCCAAGCAATCAAAGGAATGCGATTTCTTTCCTCTGTACCAAACCAAAGGAAGCATTTAAGAATACTGCCAACTTTATCAGAATACTTGGAAGGCATCTTAAATAGGCTCAAAGCATAAACCATAAGGCTTTGAAGAGAAGACTTGATTAGGGTAACCTTCCCAGCTTGGGACAAAACCAAACCTTTCCAACCAGCCAATTTAGTGTAAAATCTTTCCAATAGCTGATTCGAGAAAGAATCACTGATATTAAAGCCCAGAGGCAAACCCAGGTAGGAGGAAGGGAAGGAGCTAATCCCACAGCCAAGAATATTGGAAATTTTATGCTATCTATCCTCAGGGGTATTCATGAAGAACAAGGAGATTTTTGACCAATTAATAAGCTAACCAGTAACATTGGTGTAAAGATTTAAGCCCGCCTTAAAGGCTCTAGCTTCCTTAATAGTAGATAGTCCCATAGCGATAGTATCATCCACAAACTAAGCATGGCAACAAGTTAAGGGGTTTGAAGAAGGCCTAAGCCCTTGAATGGCCCCCTTAGAGACCAAGAGCTAAAAGTATCTTCCCATGCTTTTAGCCAAAAGAGTAAACAAAATAGGCAAAATAAGGTCTCCCTGGTTGAGGCCTCTAGAGTTCTTAAAGAACTTGGAAGGAGACCCATTAATTATAACTGCAAAGGAAGCTACAGAGATCAGTTGATAAATAATCTGAATGACTCTCTCATTAAAACTAAACTGCTTAAGAATTAGACATAAGAAATTCCAATCAACACGGTCATAAGCTTTAGCCAAGTCAAGTTTGAGGATAAAGCCCTATTTGTCTCCCTTGATGGCCGAATGAATGTTCTCATGAACTAGAACAACATAATCCATAATTTGTCTACCAGAAATAAAACCATTCTACTGAGGAGCTATCAAATCAGGGAGAATTTTCAGAAGTCTAGTCATTAAGATTTTAGAGAAAACTTTATAGAAGGAATTACAAAGACTGGTAGGCCTGAATTGATCAAAAGAATGAGTTGCATAAATTTTAGGAACCAAAGCTATGAAAGTACCATTGATTTCTTTGAGAATTCTTTTGCAACCAAATAATTCCTTCACAACATTTGACACATCCTTCTCAATAATAAACTAGAACTTTTCAAAAAAGAACATTGGAAACCCATCAGGGCTAGGAGCCTTATCACCTTCAAAAGAAAAGACATCATCCTTGATCTCTTATTGGAAGGAATAGCCCACAAAGTCTTATTTTGATCATTGTTAACAATTTTAGGGATAACATCTAGTAATTTATCTTGATTTTCCCTATCAAGATTAACATCAACAGATATTAAAGAGGAAAATTAATCAACATCAGCTATCTTGATATCCTCTTCTTTGTGGATCTCATCATTTCCCTTATCAATTTTAGCTATACGATTGGCAGCTCTATGTTTGAGGGTAGTTAGGTGGAAGAACTTAGTATTTTTGTCCCATTCCCAAAGCCAAACTACCCTATATCTCTAGTGCTAATAAATTTCCTCTTTGGATATAAGATCATGGTAACTTGTCAGAGCTTTCTTCTCTTCAGTTTTAAGAGAGATCGAAAGGCCTTGATTTTGAATAGCTTCCTGAATAGCAGAGAGGTCATCTTTAACTTTGTTCTTCTACTTGAAAATGTCTCTAAAAACCTCTTTATTCCAAATTTTGACTTTTTCCTTAATGTTTCTAAGCTTCTTGGTCACCTTGAACATGGTAGTTCTGTCAATACTAATATCCCACCATTTCAAAATTTTATTCTCAAAATCAAGGTGGTTTAATCACATCTTCTCAAGCCGGAAAGGATAATGTCTGGGAACATTGATTAGGTTGACTTCCAACATCAGAGGGTAATGGTCATAGCAAATTTTAGGAAAGGAAGATAGGTTACAACAATACTTTGACAGCCAATCATGAGTTATGAGAGCTCTATCCAGCTTACTCTAGATATTATGACTACCAAAACACTGGTTGGACTGGGTATAGTTTAGCCCTTGGAGATTTAAATCACTTAACCCCTCATCATTGATAAAATTAAAAATATCAGCTCTGCTATCATTCTAAGATAACGTGCCACCATAATTCTCACTATCTGTAAGAGGGGTATTGAAATCCCCCATAAGAAACTAGTGTTCATCCTTAAAATCTTTCCTTTTGTCCACAATTTTCTTCTAGAACCTAGTTCTATTAACTTTAGCATTAGGAGCATATATGTTAGTGATGACCCAGCTGAAATTATCTCTAATATTCTCCAATATAACAAAAATCATGTTAGGATCTTCAGCAACAATCACACCCTTTATAGTTTTCATATTCCAAAAAATAGCAATACCCCCAAAAGCACTAGCCAAGCTATAACTACTAACTCCACCTTTTTGAAAAAATCTAAAGTTATCCACTTTATCCTTACTTATTTTAGTTTCCTGAACAAGAAGGATATCTAGTTTATAATCCCTGACCATATTTCTAAGAATGTCTTGTTTGTGGGGCGCATTCAACCCCCTTATATTCCAGGAGATTATCTTCATAATTTGTTTGGAGAAAAGGCCTCCGGAATCATCCTTTGTTTACCATCTACAATGTCTTGCCAACTATCCTGCTCTCTTCCAACTTTGGTTGTCTTCTTCCTGGTCCATACTTACCTTTTCCAACATCATTCTTCTTGCTTCTAGTCTTGATACCATCTATAGACATAGGAGATGTGATTCCTTTAGAAATCTTTTTTGAGCTCTGCCCAACCTCCTTAGTCTTATTATTATCTTTGACTTTCATGCATTCAGGGGAGAGGGAGTTGAGATCATCATTCTCTTGAGGTAAAGGAGAAATCTGCATGATAACTAGGTTGAGGTCAGAGAAAATATCAATGTTCTCCTTATCAAGAATAGGTTCTGAAGAGTTCACCATACTATTATCTTCCTCAGGTGGATTAGTAGGGATTATCTCACCCCCTTGACTCATCTCTTCCAAAACAATATTAGCATTCAAGAAAGGAGAGAATTGGTTTTCCTCAAAGAACTTATCCGACCTAGCTTCAGCGGGAGAAATGTGACTGATATCATTAGTTTGATCACTTACCCAAGTCTCAGTCTCCAAATTACTTCCTGACAAATTACTTCCTGTGTTAGCCTTGTCATTGATAAAGGATTCTCCCATAGAGCTATGATCATTTTTCTTAGGAGGCTTCTCACTAGAAGGTTTCAAAGAAGCTTTTGAAGATCCCTTAGGGTTGTTCTTGGGTTTCCAAATAGTGGTAGAAGAATCTTTCTTCTTGAGTAGGGGATCTTCCTCTTTTTTCTTAGGAACTTTCATTGGGAACTTTTTAGACCAATGTCCCAAGTTCTTACATATGAAGTAGGAAAAGGGGACTGACTCATATTGAATCACGTGTTTCCAAACACCCATTTTAGAAACTAAGTCTATAGAGATAGGAACGTCAGTAGACTTACATATTTTAACATAGATTCTGGCATTAACCAGTCGTGATCTTGACGCTGTGGCTAGGTCTAGAGATAGAATTTCCCCAAAAACATTTGCTATTCCTTTGAACACACATTCATTCTAGTATTGTAATGGGAGCCCCGAAAGTCTAACCCAAACAGGAGCCCATTCTAGAAAAGACTCATTGAAGTCCATATTAGGCTCCCACTTACGCAAAGCATAGGATGACTTGCCCATAACCCAAGGGCCTCCACATAAGCTTTTAGTCATATCATCCTCATTAGTAAAGGAGAATGAGAGGAAACATTTTGGCATAGCAGCTATGTCAAATTTCCCTTTAAGAAACCATCTTCTCTAAATGAAACGTCAGACATAGTCTATGTTAGGCCTGACCCCAACATATTTCCCAACCATCATAAGGTCCATCTAAGATATAGTATGATCAATCACCATATCAGGGATAAAAATGGAAAAATCTCCCTTAGAAGGATCCAAAATATTATTGGCTTCAAGAAGGGAAGATTTTCCAAAGCACTTCTTTCCAAACAATGCCACCCAAGGCTTTTCAAGGATAGCAGCCTCACCTTTTTTGATAGAAGACTCACCTTTTTTGACTTCTCCAACAAGATTCACAGCTCCCCCCTAGGTCTGGGGAAGCACTATCTCTTCATGGGTCCCAAAGACTCATGGCTCCAGCATTATCCAGAGGATTTGAAGACCCACCATCATTCTCCTTGTCTCCTAACACTATTAAGATTCCAGCAGACTATCCAGCATCTCTAGTAGAAGCCCCACTAGAGCTACTAGGTTTCCCACCCAAACCACCATTCAAATTTTGACCTACTCTAGCACTACCTCCCACACCCTCTCCTGCACCCGCTCCAACCATGTTATAAAAGAACTGAAACAATCTTTGACCCATGGCTATAAGCACTTGGCCTTCTTTAGTTCTTCCATTTTTTCACAATTATTTTTCTCTTCCAATGCTTTGTGTTCCCAATGATTGGCTTTATCCACTTGAGAGTCTAATTGCTTTTTCAATTCCTGGTTGGAGGCAACATTACTCTCCATAGTTTTAAATAACTTTTCTGAATTGACTCTTTCTTCCTCTAGTTTTTAACTAATTTCTACCAATTTTCCCCTCAGTGCCTTCAGCTCTACATGCTCCTATTCCTTCACTACTACCTCCACATGTTCCTGCTATGTATTTTTTGATGTAGAGGTCAATTTTTTAATCTTTTTCTATAATTCTTTCAAACTATTCTCTGAAGCTTTCCTCTTTTCTTTTTCATTGGCAATGTCTGCCTGTAACTTTTCTATATTTTTGTCAACCTTGCTTTTCTCTCTTTCCAGCTTTAGCAATGCACTATAGACCACTTGGTTTGTAGAGTTTGACACACTGATTTTGTCCACATTTTTAACTTTGGAAAAATCCATTTGGAGAGTGTTAACTTGAAATTCAGATGGATCTATTTGACTCTCTAGTGGGTTTCCATCTTTTTTTGGTGGAATAACAACCATGAACTCCATCATGTCTCTATTTGGGTTATATGTTGGAAAAACCCTATTGGATGTAGGTTGTTCCTCTACAGCTACAGTAAGGGCACTAGTCTGCAATGTCTTCTTTATTTCCTTATTCTTGGTTGTTGTTTCTATAAATTTATTATAGAAATCTTTGAAACAAAAATCGGGTGTTGCGGAAGGATTTGAATGTTTGAAAGGTGAACCAGAGCTTGAAATGCCTATTGATCTAATTAATGTTGTTTGAGGATTTAAACTTCTAGAGGGTTTTTCTGAACCTGAAATTGCAAACAATTCTTTAGGATCGAGTGTCAATGTTATGGAAAACTTTTTCTTCTTGACACTATCTTCTTCTATGGGATTTTGTGTAGATTCTACTGGCCTCTTTAGAGAGGGAACTTGTTGTATAAGTTTCCCACTCCCACTGGCACTAGTGCCACTACCAAACCCAATTGCAGTAGATTCCCCAATCCCACCAATGGAAATGGATGTTCTTGTGGGCATAGTGGTTCTTGATGAATGTAATGGGTCCACTAATCCAAACCCAAGGCTTGCACCACGATCATGATCAATTTTTTGTGTCTCAATTGTATTTCAAATACCTTCTCCTGTGGGACCCAAACCACCACCTTTATAACCCATTTTTTCCACAATGATTGCCCCTTTACTATATACTTGTTTCTGGTAGTTGTTGACTCTACTCTGACTCCCTGGAGTAAATCCAATTGGTGGATTATCACCCTCATTGTCTGGATCACTGTTGTCGTATGCCATGTTAGGATGCTCCAAATTCCATAATTTTCTAAACTCTATATCCTCATCTATTTCATCCAGACCTGCACTGGTCTTTGGTTCACCAAGATCCTTTCTCATACTAAAAAAATCATTCATTTTCATTCTAGTCCATTTTCTATCCTTACAAGCTTCTGCTATTTTCTTTGGTATTTTTATGTTTGATGGATGAGCAGCTTTTTCATTGAAATTGTAGGACATCCTAGGCTATACAATTCCCTAGTTTATTATTGTCATAATTTTTTATGACAACTGTTCAACTAAAATTTTATCCTCAGTGGAAACTTTCTCCATCTCTTTTTTAACGTCATCCCAACTATCCTTGTTTTTCAACTTCTCTAGCAATGGTTTACTTTCATGTTGAAATAAGTTTTTAGAGTTATTATTAGCAACATTAAGCATTTTCTCAATAAATTTGAGTGTCTCATACTTCCATTACCACTCTAAATAAAATTGAAAAATTTCAAAAAAAAAAATTGCCACTTTGAATGCCTTTCTCTCAAATGTTAACCCTCTAATTGAGAAAGTTAAAGAAGGGAATATGCTCTTCTTTGACTGGCCAGTGAAGAGTCTATCTATGCTTTGTAGTTGTACTACATATTCTACTACAAACACCCTATCTGTCACATGCATTGGAAGTTTGTGGGGTTGTAGTTCTGATCCGTAAAAACTTAGCACAATGTATTCTTCCATTAAGTACTAGTCATCCAATTAAATTGTGTTTCTAAGTTGGATGCAATCCCTACATGAAGCAAACAATCTAGGCATTAGAGTGCTTTTTATTTTTTTGTACAATGGTTCCGAAAAGAAGTCTACAAAATTACTGTAATTCCTTCTATTATCATACATTCTTATCTAAGGTGTCTAGTTATATATTGGAGTACCTGTCCCCCTCTAAATTTCAAGCTTGTTGTCATTGCTCATTAATATTACAACATGCTTCACTAGTAGAAGATAGCACAAGTAGGTTGTGAACCTAAATGTCTTAGAATTGCCTCTTTTAATCAATGCTAATTGTTCTTGCATCGATTGAACCATGTGTCCAATAAAATTATATCTTACTGGTTCATTGACACAATGGATATCCCAAATGAATTGAAGAATTTTGGCACCCACTTTCCTATTGCTTTCCATTCCTAGGTAAAATGCTAGCGAGGATATAGTATCCTGAACCCATGCAACAAAAATGTTAAAATCAGAAGGAGGCTTATGGTTCTCACCCAATGAAGCCTTTTCCTCTACAACTATTAGACCCTTTATAAATGAATCTTTTGCATTTGGCAAGATTACCTCTTATTGCTCTGCCAACAATCTGAGGTCAATATGGACATTACAGTTTTGTCAGTCAAACCCTAGGTTTAGCAAACTGAGAAATTCTTCCTGGGTTATTCATAAAATTTATTCCTGATATTTTTTATTCACAATTTCTTTTCTTTCTTCATCATAATTTTTTGCACAAATCAAGACAATTTATGGGCAAGGGAAACTTCAGCTAATAGCATGTGACCCAAACCAACATCCCATGAAGAAACTTTATTGGTTTTTGCACCTATCATTGGGTTAAATTTAAAAAAATTAGACCTATTTGGCCTAGTTGCCTTACTGCACAATGTATGTTTAATTGCTATAACTCTCCTTTAACCGTCAATAATAGGATCATAAACATCATGATACTCATCAGTGAAACCAATGATTTCTACTAGTTTTCTATAGTCTATTAAAGTTTTATCATCTGCTTGCCCTTGCCATTGAGTTTTCTCTTTCCCCATTGTTCTTCAAAAGAATAAAAAAACACAGAATCACAAATAGTTACTAACAAAATCACAAATCATAACTAACTAGTTAAGAAAATCCCAATTTAATAAAACCCCAATTGTACATGCAAGAATTAAAATTTCAAAATCAAGTTAAACTAAATTTTTTACATTACAAAATTGGGATGCATCAGGCTAGATATCTTACCTGAAATTAAACTATGAAATCTGGATAGATAGAAGTTAGAATGGCTAAGGCACTCACAAATTATAGTCTCCAAATCTTCGGTGATGGTTCAATAGTTCTTTTTAGCTCTTCTGCTATGATTCGATAGGTTTTTAAAAAGGAAATGTTAAAATGGTACATACTACGTGTAACATAATCTTATAATGGTATAATAGCACATACTATGTGTAACATAATTTTATAATGGTATAATGGTACATACTATATGTAACATAATGTTATGGCATAATGGTACATACTACCATGTGTAATGTAATCTTTTCGATGAATTACATGTCAACGTGTCACGTTTCCAGAGTGATTTTTTAGAAAAGGTTTTTGAAACCCATAGTACTTCTGAAATACAACTTCAACCAGTTATCTCTCATAATCCAACGATTGCCACAATTTTAAAATATTAATAATTTAATACACACTAATGAATATAATAATTAACTACAATCACTTAAAATACCTTATCCATGAAATTTGAACCAGTCACCATTAAATGATAAAGTTTGGAAATATTTAATTATTACATGAAACAATAGTGCAACGTAAATTTTTAATATTATATAAGGAAAAATTTTATTACAATTCAACTATGCCCATAGGCCATATCTATTAATGATTCATATAATCAAAACCAAAAAGAAAAGCACTTCGAATTTCTTAAAACATTTTTATATTTTATTTTTTAACATACGTGATTACAATTTATATCATTGCAAAAACCCTTATAAGATACTACCACTAGAGGGAGACACTGTAGAGGGACTAGAGACTAGGTAGACTCAGGGGCTATCCGGCTGACACTCCTTTCCTTCTATGTGGAACTTTGAAGAGAGGATAATTCATAGAATTCTTCTAGCCATCGATAGTCCTCGATTTCCTCCAGTAGGTGCCACTTCTGGATGAAATCCCTCCCAATTTTTGTCCACTTTTAATGATGTATGAGATTCTCAACATCAAGGTTCAGTAGAAATGGTTGCCTAGGCACATTTACTCTTGGTTGTAGAATCTTAGGAAAATCATTTGCCCAAGGAACTCCAAACCCAATTTCTAAAAATATGATAACATGCACATCATCGCCAAGGTACTCTTCTCTGAAAACTTTCCTTAGAAGCATGATAATATCCATCTTTCCCCCCCCCAGGTCCAACAAAGATGCCAAGAACCAAGATGAAATGTCAGTGTTAACTCTATACCTATTTTCACTCTCCAAAAATTCACGTCCAAGCACCATCCTTATAGCCTCCTTGGTGAAGGCTCCCAACTCTATATCAAAAGATGCCATGATTGGGTCTATGACCAAGCCCAAAAAGGCCTTATGATCCTCCAAGGCAATTCATCTTAAACGAATTGGAGTGTCCATTGAAAATAAAATTGATATTAGTATTCTAATTTTTGACAAAAATCAAAGACAACCTAGCACTCACAGACTATTTTCACGTAAAAGCTTTCACAATCGTAAATTAACGAGCGTAGATCAATCTATTTATAAGTCCTGATTGAAATTATTTCTCTGCCCTAAAGATCTAATTAATTCGTAAGATAAATGGTAACTTTCCTTAAAAAAATATCCTAGTCTTTCATATTTAATGCAATAGTGGGTGAAATTGGAAACAACAGTTATGAAAAGACATTTTCTATCTTTGGAATAATGAAGGCCGAAAGGATCACATCATGTAGGTGAACATAACAATTCTTTATTATAAAAAACTTGACACTTGTGTCCACTCTGTAGAAACAATAATCAAAGTATGTTAGCTACAAAATGGTGGTAGGAAATGATGCTTTACCATTGCTATAAGATCATCGAATGGTTAGAAAATGATGTCCTTAGATGACATGATGTTTTCATTTAAGCCTTAACTTTAAGGCATTATTCTATTGAGGTAATGAATAGATAATGATGTCACACATATCTGTTAGTGAAAATTGAAAGGCACCATCTAAGAAACCATTAATTCACATTACTTTAATTGATGTCATGAATCATCTACTCATCACCATTAATTAATATTTATATCTAATATTATCGAAGATTGCCAAAAGCATTTTTCTTTTTTGGTGTCAGAAAATGAGGTCACTGACTCATATGTCCATTCAATTACAACATATCAATGATAAAAGGTGAATTTCAGGCCTATTGTTGGTCTTCATAATCTTTACGAAAAATTCTCGACAGAATCATGATACATGGTATGATTGATTGTGGGCTTATTGGTACGATCAATCATAGCACGTGTCATGATTCCACTGAGTTTTTCATAAAGATTATGAAGAGCAACAAAAGGCCCAAAATTCACCTTTGACCGTTGATATGTTTTAATCCTATGGACATGTGAGTCTGTGACGTCGTAGTGATGGGACCCGATGCAACTTCAAAATCAAATTAGAACCATTGGATTAAGAGAGATGAATGGTAGAAGGTGCATCTCAGATGGAATGTGGTGAGGTAAATCCTTTACTGAAAACTCTCTCCAGAATCATCACACGTGTCATTCTTAAAGAATGAAAACTCAGAAGAATGAAAATTTAATAATTATTTCCAATTATTAAATCTCCATACCAACTATACAACTATTGTATTAAATCACCAAGTTTATATGCATTTTTGAAAAATATTTGCCATGTCAAATAAATTAATTACAATATTTGGAAAATAATTTTGCCATAATTTATGAGTATAAGGAAGTCTGATTCGCCAACTAAATTAATAATTTTCATATAAAAAACATTTGTAGTCACCATATTTTTATAAAATGGTATATGTTATTAAAAAATTCATTACCAAATATCCATATTTTGAAACACAATTCACCATCAATATTAAAAATTTTCCCTCCAAAAAACATGTGATTCGCCACGATTTTATACTTTTCGGGAGGGGGGTTTTTTAAAAGTTATCCCTACTCAAAACTGAACTTATTAAATTTAAGTTAAAAACTTAAATCGCCTGGAATGTTAAATTTAATAATTATTTCCAATTATTAAATCTCCATACAAACTATACAACTATAGTATTAAATCACCAAGTTTATATGTATTTTTGAAAAACATTTTCCATGACAAATAAATTAATTTAAATATTTGGAAAATAGTTTCCCCCTAATTTATCAATATAAGGAAGTCTGATTTGCCAATTAAATTAATATTTTTCCTACAAAAAAAATTGTAGTCGCCATATTTTTATAAAAGTGGTATACATTATTAAAATATTCGCCACCAAATATCCATATTTTGAAGCACAATTCACCATCAATATTAAAAAATTTCCCTCCAAAAAACATGTGATTCACCATGATTTTATACTTTTTAGGAGGAGGAGGTTTCTTAAAGTTATCCCTGGTTTCATGTCTGCTATGGATAATTGTCTTGAGGGTTTCCTCAAGGTTTTTATTCTACATGTTCATCTTCTCAACCCTCTTTTCCAGAGCCATTCTTACATCTCTCTATTCCTCCAATTTCTTCAATAAACATTTATTTTCCTCTAGTGCCCATATGTCAAATTTTTCCTCAATAACATCTTTCATGATTGCAAAGTCATCATACAAGGTCTTAATTCATCATTATTGGGTTATTGATTTTGGTTAGGACCTATTTGTACATCTTGTAAGAAATGACAACCCAATCTTTGTCCTTTTATAGAGAATCTAGAGTAGGCACAATCTTCAAAAGAATATTATCTATATTTAGATGAGTAGACTCCCCTTTGCAAATGAAATCAGCTTGTTGAGACACATTGGCATGTTTCGACTGAGAACCAAGCATGATAAGAATTGATGTAATTCTAATAATATTTATAATCTTAAAAACCTTCTTCAAAAGCATCATATTCCACTACTCTCATTAGTCTCTCCATCTCCTTCTTTAGATTCACAATTAATAGCATCTTTATCTAAGCAGTCAGGATCTCTAGGGTTTATAAATGGGAAAAAATGTAAAGCATTCTTAGCCTCCACTATTCTTGAAAATGGTAGATTGCTTCTAGGTTCAAACTCATCTCATCCTATGGCATCTTTTTTGGACATTTTCTCTTCCTTTGAGACTTGTAGTTCACCTAATATACAATTAGCTATATAGCTTACTATTTTTAACTAAATTATAAATCTCTCTCTCTCTCTCTCTCTCTCTCTCTCTCTCTCTCTCTCTCTCTCTCTCATTTAGTTAGTATGTAATTATTTGTTTAATTGTTTCAATGTACAAAAATATTTTCAGTTTTCTTCTATATTATTTTGAATTCATAAATTTATTCTTTATGAAAAACTACTCATTTATTTTATTTCAACCTAATATTTTTAAAATTTTTATCTATCAATTATATACTAATTATTCTTTTACATTTAAAAAATTATCCATTAAAATACCCTTCTTAATTTTTTTATTCCTTATTATTAATTTGTTCTCTTCTATATTATATTATTCATGACAATCTATTAAAAATATGCTTTTAAATTAGTAAATATCCCTTATAAAGTACTTTTTAAGATACGCTATATGTATAATTATGCGTCAAACTAAAAATCAACATGTATGTTTAAATACATAATATAATTACAAAAATATGTACAATAAGATTCTCATTTGACATCAAGATAAATTACTTTCTCCTCTACCTTATCATCTTAACTGGTGTAGTCACCAATGGAGGGACCTCAGAGAGATCAGTCCAAATAGATAGTAAGAGTAAACATATAAAAATAACACAAGAGAGTATGGAGAGAACAAGAAAGATCTATATTTATTTACTATAAATTAGTTACATTCAATTGGCAACATACATGCCTTCATACATACCAGCTCTAATCGACCTTCTTGATTATAGTCTTTGATTAGAGACCTTAAACTTCAATTCTAGATATTATCCTTGATTCCTTACCAAGAGCTCCCTATTTGGAGAAGTATTACATTACATAAATAGGCATTACAACACACAACTCAGACCAAGAACAAACATCATTCCCCAAGAATAGGAAAACATGTTAAAGAAAATAAGATAGGTCATAAATCATAAGGAACTCAACCCATAAGAAAATCAATGCCCAATGAACTGAGATTTAGGTCCACATATGATTCAAGAACAAAAATGTATGTTCCATTGAGATTCACAAGTTTTATATTTCTATTACAAGATTAAAATTCACCAACGGGTCAAAAACTAGAAAGAACACACCACTTGAGAGAGAAAAAATCATAACTTGAGAAATAATAAACCAAATGAGTTGTGAACTTAGAGACATGGTCCAAGATAGGTTTTGGATACAATCCAATCCTTTCATAAGGTAACTCAAACATACGATTAATTCCCAACTTGATCTCTTATAGTGGAAAACAAGAATAATACTAAACATAAATATCTTTTGTTGATGCAATAATAATCTGAGCCCAAGATTCTCTTGGATCAGACAAATGAGGTTATTAAGAAAGTGATTCTCTCATTTTGAAACTTGAGAAGAATCATGATCCAACTTAGCTTGAGAAATCCAAGAAGAATCTTCAACTGGTCTATCCTTCCACTTCACCAAATATTCCAAATATTCCTTTCCCTTGGTAATCCTTCCAACTCTTTTATCCAAAATCCTCTCAATCCCATCCATCTATTTCTTTGGAAACTCTTGTTTCACTTTTGAATTATCCTCAGGCTCATCATATTCATACAAATCAGCAATATTGAATATAGGTGATATATCCACATCCTTAGGCAATTTCACTTCATCAACATTTTTGGAGTCAAACTTCTTCAATATTCTACAAGGTCCAAATTTACTCATCTTAAAATTTCTATAAGTTCCAACTGGAAACCTTCCTTTCTTAAAATGAACCATAACTTCATCTCCTACTAAAAAAATCCTTGTCACTTAGTTTTATCATCCTACTCATGATACTTTAAATTACTCCAGTCCAAATGACACCTAACCTCTTCATGTAATATCTTCATAAAATCTGCATATCCTTCTTCTTTAGCACTCCTTTTACCTTCATGAAAAATATTCCTTAATTATCTAACTCCTTTAGGATTCATGCTAGTAACTTTTTCAAATGGTATCCTTCCTATTGTTAGGAATGGGAACACTGAGAGGCGGGGGGTGGGGGGGGGGGGAGTGAATCAGTGTTCACTATATTTTAACTTTTCACTTTAATTTGAATAGTGAATTATAAATGCTTAAGTACTGAATTAAACATTCACATAAACATGAAACATGAAATCAAAATATGACACCAACATGGTTATGGGGAAACCCAAATAGGTAAAAACCCTAGTAGGACTTGATACCCACTAATCTTCTGCACTAGTGTTTTGTGATCCTTGTTAGAAGATCCTTTACCCTGTTAGGAGTAGCTTTACAATGATTTTAGTATAGTAGACCTGGTTAAGGGTCAGACCCTGTTAGGAGTCTTTTACAATGATCCCTATTAGGGGAGTGGACTCACTTTCCTAGAGCTCACTACTCAAATGATGAAGGCTACAACCTTCTGAATCAGATACACACTATATCTGGAGGTGAACTGTTACTGTGACACTGCTTGTCAGATCAGTTCCTTTGGTGTGTTGATGATTTAACCTCTTGGAAAGCTCTAATACATCATATTCTCTCTTTTCATACCCATGCTTTGCTTCTCACAACTCTATTTTCACTTCCATGCCGAATACAATGGTCACATCTTATATTTATGTGCTCATACCAATTATACAATTAGGTCGACCCTATAACTAATTAAAAATAATGCTTCCAAATGAATTGGATTAAGCATGCTTACAATTATACATATACATATTTTAGAAACCCAAATACAATGGGTGCATAGCCTCTACAACATTAATTTACAATCACAAACCAAAATAGTCACTGTCGGCTCTATGCTCTATTCTCTGCTGGCACACACTAGCTGTGCACCTTCAACTGACTGTAACTTTCACATCTTTGCATATCTACTTATGCACTCTTAGAATAAGTAATAATATAGTCTAACAACCTTGAATTCTAGGGTGCATACCATAATTCATCTGTACGCATGGGCGTAGGTGCTTAGAGCTATAGGAACTTTGTATGTTGTCCAGTCTTCAACACTTAACTAATTTCTAATCTTTACACTTGGTGCACTAACTCCAAACTGCTATATCACTTTGTTGCCATAATGAAAAAACTATATCTAGTCATATACTTTAGTATAGACAACTTTCCAACAATCTCCCCCTTTGTTATTGATGGCAACAAAGGAATATGGCCAAGTCTCTAACTATTCCTTTACACAAAATTTTTTTGTCTTCTATATATATTTTATACAAACTCTTATATCTCCCTATACATATATGTACTCCATATTCTATACAACTCCCCCTTTGACATTAATGACAAAGGTGCATAAAAAAAAAAACTTTATCTACATATGCTCACTAAGGGAAAACATGCGGATATGCAATCTTGAGTTTCTAGATCTCCTTCTTCCAAAAGGTTATCAGAGAATTGACTATCTGTAGATGGGAGCATAAAGCATATTGAAGCTTCTCCATCTTTTCCAATTCTATGCTCAAACCTTGATCATAGGTTATCATGGTCACATCAATCTCCTTTATGTTTTGACTGAGAATGTCTAATGAGGGCACAAGAGCATTCCTCAATTGAGTTTGTCTAGACCTTATCTTCTCCATTTCTTTCTCTACCTTCTCAATTATTACCTCTGCATTTTTTATCTTCTTAAGATGGGCATTGGTGAACTTATCTTGATCCATGGATTCTACAATGACTTTCCTTCCTTGATCTTAAAACTCCTTCAATGATGCCTGACCAGACTTAAGAGAGTTCAAGTCTATTGAAAAATTACTCATTATTTCATTGAGTCTCTCTTGAGTATTTCTCCTCTGCCACTATGGCTGCAGATTCTTCTAGGCTTGAAAAATTTACTTTGAATTGAGACATGACTATGCTCACATCATCAACTGAATGTACATTTACCATTTTCTTATCCTCTGGTAGAAAACTGTTCAAAATATTTATTGATTCCACCAAGAGAGGATTCCTCATTACTTGCTTCTCCTTTGCCTTCTCCATAGCTAGGATGTTGAATTTAATCAGGTCTTCTTCCTTCTAGGAGTCCAAACTGCTAGTGTTAGGTGTGAAACTTGACAAAAATGCTGAGGGAGTGATGGGAGTACTATCCATCACCTCTTGCTTCACCTTGACCAAATCAACAGAAGATTGATCTTTATTTTCTACCTCTTCTCCTTCTTTCTTTTCTTCTTCTTTCTCATCAGATATATTTTCTATGATTACTTCTTCTTGCTGAGTGGAAGGGGTATTTTTGCATAAGATTTATGCTTCCTCAGTGCTGACAAATGCTTCCTCAAACTTGTCCAACTCCTTATTAATAGCCACCATGGCTATTTCCACATTATCTATGATAATTGTGCTATCTTTGGGTGATTCTATCATAGGTGTAGACTGATCTACTTTTGTTTGAGTTTATACTATGGATGCTGAGTCTTGAGGACCTATCATTGGTACATTAGTGGGTTCTACCACTTTATCTTCCTTGATGGGTGCAGTAGGTGGTTTCATCTATTGTTCCAACAACACCTTCTCAAAGGCCTTCTTTGTTTCCTTTTTTATCAACTCATAATCTTTGTTCACAATGTGAACAATTATCATCTTTTTTCTAAGGTGTGGCTTTACCAAATTCAATCTCAGATCTATTTCTTCTTTAGAACATATAGGCAGAGTGTCTTCTAGCACTTTTTCCCTGATCCTTAGGTCTTCTTCATTTACTTGTCTTTTAAGGTTTTCTAGAATGTCCCATACATTATTTGGTATTTCTATTTTCAATTCAAGAACTATCTTTTTGAACTTTATCAAATGTTTGATAATCATACCATGAATTTTAGACTTATCAATCTCACTATATGATTCATAGAACTTCCCTATTTGATCAATTCTTCCCTCATCAATAATTCTTGCATATAGAACTTTGAGGCTAGGTTTGAATCTTGCCTGAGGAGGTGCTTGAGTGTTTTTCTTGCTCCTTAATGCTCATGAGGATGGATGAATAGTGCTTGCTTCTTTCTTCCTCTTGAATAAAGGCTTATACTTTGGAGGAGTATCTTTGGGTGCAGAAGGAGTACTATCTTCCTTATCCTTCTGACTATCATCTTTCTCAATTTTTATCTTCTTTACCTTGGGATCTTCTTTTTCTTCTATTGCACTCTTCAATTCTATAGCAATCTTCTCATCCCTTGCTTTATCAATGTCTTCTTGTGATACACCATGAATCCTTAGAATCTCTGATGTGACCTTTGTAACCTTTCTTTTTATTTCAGCACTATTCAACTTAGCATCAACTTCTCTAGTCTTCTCTTCATAGGTTCCCCACCTAGGTTCATTGTCATCTTTGGGAGCTGATAGTAGTACCTATGCATAGGCTTCAAGAACTTTTTCCTCAACCTCATACCCAAGTGGATGAATCCACTTAGTTCTAGGCTCAACAGCTTCCATACAAGTAGTATCAATCTCCACCATGAAGCATATTGAATCTTTATACTTCTCCACAATACTTTTAGGAATCTTGTACCTCATCTGCATCCTTTCTCTGAAGGTCTTCAATTCCAAGGTAATGAAATCTCTAAGTGTTCTTTTAGTGCATGCTTTATTTGATATCTGTGGCATGGTAGGAATGGACTTGTCTAGATACAAGTTTGACACTTTACCAACTATATGAAGGTACATATAGATGATAAGGGACCCAAAATTGAATACCTTAGTCTTGTCATGTTTGATAGCCCTGATGTTGTCTATCAAATGTGTGTGCAAGATCTCACACAAGTTGAATTCTCCATCTTCTTGCACAAGATGAATAGCTGCTAGAATAGTGCCCATAGACACACTATTCACCCTACCGGTATGATGAAACCTATAACCAAGTATCATTAACTTTAACTTAATGTCTGGTTTCTCTATCAGCTCAATGGTCATGCCGTGCTTATCACTTCTAGATTTACACACTTGCTCCACCATTTTCCTAACATCCTTACCCACTAGAAGGATGATGCCTATCTTAGATAGGCCTATTATCTAATGAATCAAGTCTCCTATGATTCTTAATAGTACATCTCTAATCCAAAACAAATCATCATGGATTCTACTCAATAATATCTTTATCCATTCTTCCTCATAGAACTCATATGCTGTGGCATATTCAACAATGGGGTGATCATTCCATTTAGTGTATTCATTCATGAACATTTTGTCTGGTTTTAACATTGTGTCCATGTGTTCCCTTAACCTATCTAGTCCAATAGGTTCCTTCTTACAATAAATGTAAGCCCTTATGTCTTCTACATGCATGACGCCCATCGACATGTGGGAAAATGCTCCCTCTAAATCATCTAGGGTTGATTTAAATGGGTGCCTTTTGAAAAAATACTACTTCTTCTTAGCAACATCAAAAACAATAGGAGTGGCCATGACTTACTTGATATTTTCTTTCCAAAGGATCTCTAAGATTTTTTGATGGCTTCTGAACCAGCACAACGAGTTGGGGTTTCTTGAAACTAATCAAATGCACTGCAATCACTAATAACTTAATCTCTAATTCTTCACAAGAACTTCCAAGGCTCAATCTACTCTCCAATCACTCTAAGTATGAATGCAATGAGTAAACAAACATCTTTGTGTGTACTTAAAGTAAGAAATTTTCCATTAATGCAACTCGTGTAAACTAGGCTATCACTTCAAATTTTCAAACTTGAGTTCTGCTAACAATCAACATGTGTACTCTTGCACAAAGGTTCCAATACACTCCAATAGCTTAAGGCCAAAGGTGCATACTCTGAGGATGAGTATACCAGCCACGCAGGGGTCTAGAGCTAAATTAGCTCCCCCTATGACCCTGAGGGCCATTCATGTAGATGTAGAGGGTTCGTCCACTAGGGATGCATCCAATACATTACCATAAACATTTTCTTTCTTTCCATCTAACCAAATCATGCTCACATCTTCTGATGCCTTCACAAACTTGACTTCTGCTTCAGGATCCAAAACTGGTTCTTCGGCCTTTTTAGGGCTTTCCTGACCTTGCATCCTTGATCTACAAAAATTTGAGATATGTCCATCCTTGTTACAAGTGTGAAAAATCACTAGAGGTCTATTATTCCTCGGTGCATTGACATGAGTCACCATTCTACATTATTTTGTTGTATGACCATTATAGTTACATATCTGACATGTAACATTCTAAGAACTTCTTGCATTGGTCTGATTTTGATTTCTTTGATCATGCTAAATCTTGTTCTTCTTACTAGTCTTGCAATTTGTTGCTCTATAAAAAAATCTATTACATGTATAACAATAACCATTAAAAGGCTTTACCTCTGTACAGTTTCTTGCAATGTGTCCATTCTTGTTACATGCAAAGCAGGTGTGTTCAATAGGCTTGCACTCATTTTTAGGAGGACTATCATTGTCTTTGGTTTGATCTTCAGTCTTCTCAGTATCAGTAGATTCCTTTTGTGTCTCCTTTCTTTCTCGCACTTATCAATCTGATTTTGTGCTTCATTGTATCCAATACAACTAGTGTCTCCTTTGACTCTTCTTGCATACAACTAAGATTCTATCAAATCAAAACTAGTGTGCAATTTGTCAATGTGGTTCTTTGCATCTTTCAATTCAGACTCCAATCTTGCTTTGCAATTCTTTAGATCCAAGATTTCCAAATTTGATTCCCTTAACTCTTCATTGAGTTGAAGGTTCTCCTTTACTTGTTCATTGTAGACATCTTGATCGTTCATCAGTTTGTCATCAAGTTCTTCAAGCTGACTCACTAAGGATGCATTTTCTTCATTCAACTTCTTGACTTTTTCTTCAAGATCACTATTAGAGAGTCCCTTCAAATCTTTTCTTAGTCTCTTTATAACTAATTAAGCATCACTGACTTTTTCTTTTAGTTTTTCAATTTCTCTTTCTGAGTTGTCCAGGTCTTCAAGAGCTGCTTCAAGATTCTTCTTCAAATCTTCTTTGTCCATGATCTCCTCAAGTGGTTAAACTTCTTTGCTAAGGACTAGAGCTCTAATACCAATTGTTAGGAATGGGAACACTGAGAGGGGGGGTGAATCAGTGTTCACTATATTTTAACTTTTCACTTTAATCTAAATACTGAATTATAAATGCTTAAGTATTGAATTAAACATTCACATAAACATGAAACATGAAATCGACACATGACATCAATATGGTTATGGGGAAACCCAAATAGGTAAAAACTCTAGTGGGACTTGATACCCACTAATATTCTGCACTAGTTTTTTGTGATCCTTGTTAGAAGATCCTTTACCCTATTAGGAGTATCTTTATAATGCTTTTAGTATAGTAGACCCGGTTAAGGGTTGGACCCTATTAGGAGTTTTTTACAATGATCCCTATTAGGGGAGTGGACTCACTATCCTAGAGCTCACTACTCAAATGATGAAGGCTACAACCTTCTGAATTAGATACACACTATATCTGGAGGTGAACTGTCATTGTGACACTGCTTGTCAGATCAGTTCCTTTGGTGTGCTAATGCTTTGAACTCTTGAAAATCTCTAATACATCATATGCTCTCTTCACATACCTCTACTCTGCTTCTCACAACTCTATTTTCACTTCCATGCTGAATAGAATGGGTGCACCTTATATTTATGTGCTCATACCAATTATACAATTAGGTCGTCCCTATAACTAATTAAAAATAATGCTTCCAAATGAATTGGCTTAAGTGTGCTTACAATTATACATATACATATGTTGGCAACCTAAATACAATGGGTTCATAGCCTCTACAACATTATTTACAATCTCAAACCAAAATAGTCACTGTTGGCTTTATGCTCTATTCTCTGCTGGCACACACTGGCTGTGCAACTTCAACTGACTATAACTTTCACATCTTTACATATCTACTTATGTGATCTTAGAATAAGTAAGAATATAGTCTAACAACCTTGAATTCTAGGGTGCATACCATAATTCATCTGTACGCATGGGCACAGGTGCTCTAAGCTACAAGAACTTTGTATGTTGTCTAGTCTTCAACACTTAACTGATTTCTTATCTTTACACTTGGTGCGCTGACTCCAAACTGCTATATGACTTTGTTGCCATAATGAAAACACTATATCTAGTTATATACTTTAGTATAGACAAATTACCAACACCTATGCTCCTATTCACCAAATTTTTATATGCAAACTTTTCTTGTGAAAAAACTGAATCCAAATTACCTGATTTGTTTCTAACCAAACATATTAGTAAATTACCCAAAATCCTATTCACAACCTATGTCTTTCCATTGGTATGTAGGTGAAAAGTAGAACTAAACTTCAAATCAGTGTTCAAATTTTTCCAAAATTTCCTCCAAAAATAACCAACAAAATTACTATCCCTGTCTAAAACTGTACTCTTCGGTAAATTGGTAATCCATGTAATCGTACAATCTCCCTAAAGAGTAATTCAGCAACATGCACAACATCTAATGTTTTCTTACAAGGAATGAAATGTGAAATATTGAAAAATATGTCAACTACCACAAATATAGAATCATTACCTCTTTGTGTCTTAGGAAACCCCAAAACAAAATCCATGTACTAATATCTTCCCAAGGTATACTAGGTACAAGTAAAGAAACATACAATCCAACATTCTGACTAACTCACATACAAACTTGAGAAACTCTTCAACTTTGAACAAATATCCAAACATCCTTATGAATCTATGGCCAAAAATACCTTTCACTTAGCAAAAAATACCTTTCACTCAACAAACTCACTATCTTATTGATTCCAAAATGTCTTGTAATTCCTCCACTATGATTTTACTTAATCAGATTATACCTCGTTGATCTTCTAGGTATGAAAATTTTAAATCCTCTAAATGACATATCATCCTGAATGAAATAATCCAACCACTTACTTTGGTCAATTGTAACAAGTTCCTTACAAGCCTTTCGTGGTTCTACAAAATCAGGATTTGTCTCATACAAAGTATTCAATTCATCAATCTGAACACTTCCACTCTAATCTCTATCACAAAATTCCTTCTTCTACTCAATGCATTAACAAACTTATTTGATTTTCCACTCCTATGTTTCAACATAAAAGTGTAACTTTGCAAGAACTCAACCCATCTCGTAGGTCTCTAATTTAACTTTCCTTGAATACTCAGATATTGCAATGCTTTATGATTAGTATACAACACAAATTCCTTCAGTATCAAGTAATTTATCCATTTCTTCAAAGCTTGAAATATGGCATAGAAATCCTAATCATAAAATAAATATCTCTTCTTAGCATCATTCAAATTCTCAATGTAAAAAGAAACAGGTATACCTTCTTGACTCAATACAGCTCCAATTGCATTCCCACTTGCATCACAATCAACTTGAAATACCTTAGTGAAATAAGGTAAAGCCAATACCGGTTTTTTAGTAACTTTTTTCTTCAATAAGTCAAAACTCTTATCTACTCCATGTGTCCAGTTGAATTCCTTCTGATCCCCTGTCATAGTTTGTGTCATAGGATTAAAAATCAAATTGAAATTCCTTATAAACTTCTGGTAAAAACTATCCAATACATGAAAAGAGATAACTTACCCAGCACTCTCTCGTATAGACCATTCCAAAATTAATTTAATCTTCTTCAGATCCATCTTCAATCCTTCAGCTAAAATCCCAAATCCAAGATACACTATTTCCTCCTTCATGAAAGTACATTTCTTGATGTTAATCAACAATTGTTCTTCCTTCAATCTCTGCAATACTTGTCTTAGGTGTAACATTTTTTTTCCTTTTTTCTTAAACTAAAAATTAGAATATCATCTAGGTACACAATTATAATTTTACCCAATAATTTATTCAACACTTAATTCATTAACCTCGTGAAATTACTAGGTGCATTATTTAAACTGAATGACATAAATAACCATTCATACAAACCTTTATTAGTCCTAAAAGTAGTCTTCCATTCATCCCCTTCTCTGATTCTGATTTAATGATACCCACTCTTCAATTCAATCTTAGTAAAATACCTTGCTCCACTCAAACAATCCATTATGTCATCCACTAAAGGAAAAGGAAATTTTTACTTCATTGTTATCTTATTAATATCTTTAGAATTAGTACACATTCACCATTATCCATTCTTCTTAGGTGCCAATACTGTAGGTATTGCACAAGGACTCAAAAGTTCTTTGATCAAACCCTTATGTAATAATTCTTGCACTTGTTTATTCAACTCCTCATTTTATGTTCTTGTCATTCTATGTGGCAATTTATTTGGTAGACTAGCTTTTGTAATCAAATCCATACAAAGGATGATACTCCTAACATGTGGTAATCTATCAGGTACCTTATCTAAAATGATGCCCTCAAATTCTAACAGTAAATCCCTTACCTTTGGTGGTTGTTCCTCCACTATTTCCAAATCAAGTTTCCTAGGAATCAAAGCATAACACATACTTTCTTTCTTCAAGCCATCCAAGAATTTCCTTCCTTCAACCAAAAAAACCCTTATAGTAGTACAATTCTCACTCTCAAGATCTTCTAGCAAACACAACAAAACTTGCTTCATCCCATTTGATATTATAGTATACTTATTCAGTCTACCATCATGCATTACCTATTTGTCATACTGCCAAGGTCTACTAAAAAAGATATGACAAAAATCCATTGGCATAATATCACAAAGAACTTCATCATAATA